>CAUYQU010025061.1:0-111676 GCA_963574635.1 Cheracebus regulus
TTTTAGTAATTGCATAAGCATTTTACAGATTTAAATGAAATCCTGAGCAATAGAGCAAGATTTTCGTTCTCTCTCCCTCTTTCTCTTTCTTTCTTTTTTCTTTTATTCTACTTCTTTCCCTCTCTAAAAAAAAAAAAAAAAAAAAAATATTTAAACAAAAGGGGCAGAGGAAAAACGTGAAGAATCTGCATTTGGCCGGGCACAGTGGTTCATGCCTGTAATCCTAGCACCTTGGGAGGCCGAGGCAGGCGGATTGCCTGAGCTCAGGAGTTCAAGACCGGCCTGGGCAACACAGTGAAACCCCATCTCTACTAAAATACAAACAATTAGCCAGGCATGGCCACGTACACCTGTAGTCCTGGCTACTCGGGAGGCTGAGGCAAGAGAATCGCTTGAACCCAGGAGGCTGAGGTTGCAGTGAGCCGAGATTGTGCCACTGCACTCCAGCCTGAGAGACAGAGAGAGACTCCATTTAAAAAAAAAAAAAAAAAGAATCTGCATTTTACATCAGATAACACAGACAAAATGGGGTAGGGGAACAATTAGATATGTATTTGTGTCTGGTGGGCCAGGAGTGACTGCACCTGTAAAGATAAGCTATCGATTTGCATTGCCATGACAAAGTTATAACAGTTTACTAGGAATTTCCTTCTGGGCAAAATATGGGAGAGGCATGTAGTTTTTCATCCTGTAGCCATCTTATTTAGGAACCAAAACAGGGAGGCAGATTTGTGTGACCCAGTTCCCAGCTTGACTTTTCACTTTGGCTAAATGAGTTTAGGGGTCCCAAAATTTAATTTCCTTTCACATATGAATAAATGACTCCTGTCATAGGCTGAATTGTGTCTCCTCAAAATTCATATGTATTTAATTTTGTTAAATATATAATATGTAATGTAATTTTGTGAAATATAATGTTTAATGTGTAAATATAATGTGTAATGTATAATATAATGGCCACATTATATTTAACAAAATATTGTGCACATTTTGCTACTGTCATGTTAATTGCACTCTTTGTATCAAGCCTCTGCCTAAGACCAAATAGAGGGTATGACTAAACCCCTAGAAGGGCTGGCCTGGGAGAGAATGGCTAGAATAAACTCCTGCAAGAGCCCATAGTCAGAAAGTGACCCAGTGGGTCAGAGCTAAGAGACCTGAAATGGTTCAGTGCCAAGATATGATGGTAGTGTAGGGGATGAGGAAATTCCACAGACAGAGATCACTAACTCACCTGAAATTGAGACCTGAAAATGGGTCCCAGAAGCAAGACCCACAGAGAACTAAATATCAAGGTCTTAAAAACATAATGGGGAAAATATTGTAAATGTAATGTGGTTTTGTGGGCTGAATTATTTCCCCAAAAATTCATAAATTGAAGCTGCAACCCCCAACGCCACTAAATTTAGAGATAGAGCCTTTAAAGAGGTAAATTAAGGTTAAATGAGTACATAAAATGAGGCTCGAATCCAACAGCACTGGCATCCTTATAAAAAGCAGCAGAGACACCAGAAGCATACATACCCAGCGGAAGGACCATGTGAGGACACAGCAAGAAAGTGACCATCCACAAGCCAAGGAGAGAGGCTGCAGAGAAACTAACCCTGCTGGCACCTTGATCTTGGACTTCCAGCATCCAGAACTGTGAGAAAATTAATTTCTGTTGTTTAAGTCACCCAGTCTATGGTATTTTGTAATGCCAGCCCTAGCAAACTAATACACTGAGTAAGCAAGGAAGAGGGTCCTACAGGCCAGGTCCTGGCCAGAATCAGTACAGACACTCTGTTTTCACTGTAGCTTTCACTCACCCATACTTACCTCCTTCCTGGGGATCTCCACTATTCCAAGGGAATCATGTGACCTTCTGACAACGACTGTACATCTTGGCTCTTGGACTCCTAATAGGCAGGACCTACATTTCTTTCATATCACCCAGAGGCTTCTGCTATATGTAACAAAGAGGTTCAGTATATGCTTGAGAAATGATTAACGTGTTCTCTGCTCCTTCCCCTGAATTAGGGGTTCTTAACTTCATAGAGCCCCTGAGAGGATATTTGGGGGGGGTTCATAGATGGGTTTTAGGAGCTTGCCCACAGCTTTCATCAGATTCTCAAAGGGAATCCTAACACTAAAATGTTAAAAAAAAAAAAAAAAAAAAAAAAAAAAAAACTCCAACTTAGATGTTGACATCTGTCACACTGTCACATCCTCTGACCAACACTGATGTTATGTCACTTCATGTACAGTAACATAATGAGCTCTTTGCCAAAGATTTCCCAACCCATTTGGATGTCACATACATTTTCTAAATCTGATCTACAGGTCCATCTGCTAGGTGAGTATTACTGTAGGTTTATTGTCCTCAGCTTTCTGAACTGTGAACTATTTTAGAAAGGACAGCTTCAGAAACAATAAGAGCTTGAATATCTGCCAACAAACATTTCCAAATAAAGCTATACTCAAAAGACACTGTGAATTCAAATGCCTTTTTTTGTATTATTTTTCTCTCTTGTCTTGTTATAAGAAATACACTGGGTCTTTTTAATCATGTTATAAATTAATAAGACTTCCTATAAAACTGAGAGTCAAAATTCTCAAGCTTTGCCACCTACAAATGAACTCTCTAGATACACATTTACATTTAAGAAATGAACCCAGTTTGCTTTAAGTAATTATTTTTTAGGTCAACAGAGAGTTGTATAAGAAAATTTATTTTGTTCATTTCACAGAAGCATACAATATCAACTTTAGTAGAAAAAAAATTTTAGTCAGGTAAATCTTTTTTTCCAGATCCCTCTAACGGAATCTCTTTTTTACATTCTCATTAAATTGATGTAATCACCTGAAATCAATCTTACAAACCCATCTAAAATAAATAGGGAATGCTAGTTAGAATAAGAAGTTAATATTTTGGGTCCCCAAGAAAATTTTCCTAAGCCAACGAGGGACAAATTTTCAGAAATGCCTTTCTTACACACTCCCACTGCTCCTGCACCCCTCGGGAGACTTGGAGAAATGGTCTGTGTCTTCCTTCCACACTTCTCAGAGCAGATGTGCACAGATGCGGGGATCAGCGTGGCCAAACACTGCCCACCCCTTTATCCTTCCTCCGAGGAGACTGCTCAGCCCCTAGACCTTGGCTAAGGAAAAACATCCCACTGTCTGAGGCAAAAGGACGTCAAGTCCTTTCATCCTGTCCTGGGAAAGGCAGTTTGGAAGAAATTATCCTGATTCTAAAGATGTGAGATTGTCCCCAGCTGCAGCATGACTTGTTTTTGGCTTCTAGGCAAAGTGCCCAGTAGTCTCTGCTCCCAAATTTCCCCAAATGCAAAATAGAGATCATTCTTGTTACCTTTTTCTTGCAGTGTTCTGAAAATAAGTAGGGCAAATAATTCTAAAGTGTTTTAAGAGATTTGGCAGAGGACATATTTGTCTAGGATTGTAGGTGGGGTTTTTTGTTTATTTTGGTTTTGTTTTGTTTTTATCAGTGTTATTGCTTTTGGCCAGACTTTGGCACACATTTAGAAAATCTAAATTAAATTAGAATTATTCATCTGATGTTAATGGGACATTTACAGTATACAAAGCACTGTGCTAGGCACCTGGAGAATGCAGAAAGGGCACGTCTCCTTCCTTCAAGGAGCTTACAGCTTACTCAGAAGCAGGCATGACAAATATATGTCTATATTATATAATAGAGGTATTATAGACAAGTTACACAAATGTGGCCATGGAGGCTGATTTGGAATCCCACCCTATAAGTTACAGTTGGAGACCCTAGAAAAACCACTTGGCCTTACTAAGCTTTAGTTTCCTCTTATGCAAATTATAATAGCTAACATTTATTGAGTGTCTACTACGTGGCAGGGTGTTCTATGCAGTTTATCTGTATTAACTAACTTAAAACTCAGAACAATTGCCTGAGATAGATATTATCATCATTTCCATATGTGTATCCCTATCTTTTAAAACTCAGACAGTTGCCTGAGATAGATATTATCATCATTTCCATATGTGTATCCCTATCTTATGAATAAAAACACTGATGCTTTAGAGAGGTTATATAACTTGTCCTGGGTCATAGTTAGAAAGTGGTCAAGATAGGATGCAAATCCAAGCTGGCTGGCTTCAAATCCTGCTGATTCAACCACTGTATGATACTACCCCTCAAATGGAAACACAGTAAAACTTACCATGGATAGTGAAGATCAACTGATAATAATGCATAAAAAGCTGTTAGCACAGTGTCTGACACATAATAAATGTATGATAAGTGTAGAAGTAGTAGTAGAAGAGACTGGACACATCTACAAATAACCAGAATGCCAGGCCAGAAATAAGTGCACACCTCCATTCTTTTTCATGGGAAACCTCCTTCTTAGAGACCAACTATCATAACCATGAAGTTACCGTGAGGAGTTGTGTTGAGGGGAGAATTGCAACATTTCTGAATCCGCATACAAGTGATCTATAATATAAGGAGCAATCATTTTTCTATATGTACATTTCCAAAGTCCATTCACAGAAGGTTAAGGTATCTAAAGTACCTTCCTATTAAAATTCAGACTGTATTTGTTAGAACAATTTCCAATTGAGCAATGCAAAAATGGGTGGGCTGCAATTTCTTTTCCCCCCTCCTTCAATCCCTACTCCCCAGTTTCCTTTAGGAAAAAACAACAGCATGGAGTTTCTTTTCAAGGTCTTAAAAAAAATCCCCAAAAAAGGGATGCTGCTTATAAAACCTTTCAGAGTTGTTTGAAAAAGAAAAAAAAAATGCCTAAAGAGCCAAGTGCTTATATTCTGGCCAAGTTATGAGGCTGTGAGAACAAGAGCTTGAGGGGAAGACTGTTAACCCCATCCACGCCTCCAGAATTAGCTCTTTCCCTTTTGGTTTGCAGACACTGCCTGTAAAGCCCTCGCAGTGAGAGGCCAGCCTACTAGGGAAATCCAGGAATCTGCAGCAAAAATGATGACAGTCTGAAATACTCTCTGGTGCCAACCTCCAAATTCTCGTCTGTCACTTCAGACCCCTACTAGTTGACAGAGCAGCAGAATTTCAACTCCAGTAGACTTGAATGTGCCTCTGGGCAAAGAAGCAGAGCTAATGAGGAAAGGGATTTAAAGAGTTTTTCTTGGGCATTTGTCAAACTTTTATTCCCTGTCTGTGTGAAGAGGGGATTCAACTTCAATTTTCTGCAGCGACTCTGAGTCCAGCCCCTTACTTAAAGGTAAGTTTTAATAAATTTACTGCATAATCTAATTGCATTTGTTAAGCAGATTTGCGTGATCTGATAAAGCAGTCAAATATTTTTGCCTAAATAATACAAAGCCATTTATTTACAAAAAAAATATTTTGTGTGATTTACAGAAAAGACACTTAATAGAGAACTTCAGCATTTGTATTTATGTTTTCTGCAAAATTAAATAGCAAGTACTAATAAATGATAGTGATTTTAGTGAAAACCAAAAATAGCAATGTGGAGCTGTGGATGGCCTCAGTAGCATTCAGATCTTAGCGAAGCCTGAATCCTGAAATGTGTTTTGTAGAAGTACTTTATTACATATATGAAATAAACTCTAAAGAAGGTAGTTAAAAAAAAATCTTTCAAATCAAGTAATTTGTATGTTTTCCATATTTAAATTATCTAAAGTTATTCAATCTCCCATACCTAACGGCAATGCAGAAACAGAACTTTTTGCTTTTCCAAAAGGTAGGAAAATTCTTATTATACTATATTCTTGTTTGATAATTTTTAAGTTATTGTGATTATTTTCCCTTTCTTGATTCCCTTTTAGAGCTTTATAGCTAATTGTTTTTTGCCTCCTGCTACCATTTGTTAAGATGCTCACACATAGACATAAAATTTCCCTAATTCTTGTTGATGTCTTATTTACAAAAGCAAAAAAGGGAGTGGAGAATTAAAGAGCTAAAGAGGTTATGATAAATCATATTGTAAGGTACTCATTTCTGGTTCTCTTTTCTAAAATAAAACAATAATGTAAGTTGTGCTTATTCATTCTTCCCAGGTATTAAAGGTCACTCTGCAGGAAAAAAAAGAAAGAAAGAAAAGAAAAATAAAAACTTGCTTTCAACTGCAGATCAATACTGTTGAAACAGTACACCAAGAGATACTGCAGAAAAAGTATCTCTTTTGCACTGCCTTTAATCTACAAAGAGGTTAAATATGTCACCTTGGCATTGTGTCTGAGCTCTCCTCTGGCCCAGGGCCTAAGCACATTGAATAGAAATGTTCACTCAGTACAATTCAGCAGAAATCTTTTTTTTAAATTCTCCCTTCCTCATAGATACCAGCTTTTTTCAGTTCACAGCTTACTCAGTTAAACTTGATGGTTAACTATGATTTTTTTTTCTTAAAAACATCCTCTTTGGAAAGATTTTTTATATTTCTGTTCATTTAATAAGATCTAGCAAAGCGGAGCAGTTTATTTCATCTACTTATCGTCCAATCAACTAGTTCCACTTTCCACATTTTGGAGAAGAATATGTACATGTTATTTATGAGCCTTTTCTTTTTCTTTCAGAAAATTTTCACACAGCCATAGAGCAATTAGAGTACTGGCATTTCCTTCCCAGGTCTTTTGAGATTTAATCCCCAATAGCTTCTCATGGCACAGATTCACATATCAACTAAGTAAAAATAATAGTGATGACAGAAATGAAATGAGTACTGATGTATCTGGACAACTTCAAAACATTATTTATTTCATTTCCTCTTGACTGTTAACTTAAACATTGCATTTTACATAAGTTTAGCACCATGCCCAGAATACTCTGGGAACATTTTTCCACCAAGGAGAACATAAACAACTTGTTAGAGGACCTGAAGTGCACGTAGCCCTCACTTATCCCTCCAGAATGATCTTCAGTGGAGAAGGAGTCCCCATAAAGCCAGTGACATTTACCAGTAGCCTGGCTTCCTGAGAGACGCTCAGCCAGGCCAGGGTCTGTCTCTCACAGGGCCCACAAGGCGTCTTCTGCCAAAGGCTGAGTTAGCGGTGGTAGCACTACCTAGGGCTAGCCTGGCCACGTCTTTTGGATAGCACTTTGAAAAACAGAGTACAACGGTCTTGACTGGTTGTTCCAAAGGTGGGGAGGCAATCTAATAAAGTGAATAAAACCATGAGCTGTAGTTTATATCTGACCATATGGACCTGGTTTATATAAGAGCATTTTTTATACCCAAGCTTTACCACTAAACAGCTTTGTGACTTTAGGCAAACAACTTAATCTCTTTGTGCCTCAGTCTCTTCATTCATGGAAATGGGATTATAAAGTTAATAGCTACCTCAGAGATTTGTTTTAAGAATTAAGGGAAGAAAAGACCCATGTCTGGTACATTAAAGCAATCAATCAATCGTAGCTAATGTGAAAGTACTGGACTAACTATACGTCCCTATTGAAACTCCATAGAAAGGGAACTGACTCTAGATTTTTGCTCAGGGTTTCTTCCTTGTACTTATACATTTTGCTCTATAATAAAACATCAATACCAGGTCTATGTCTCTGAGTCAGCACAGCAGAGTGGGCAGAGCATGGGCTTCAGAGTCTAATGCATCTGGGCTAGAATCCTGACTCTGCCTCTTACAAGCAGTGCAAGCTTTGGCAGTCACTTCACATCTCCAGGACTCAGTTTACTCATCTGTTTAGCAAAATGGTGATAATAATACACACAAATAAGGTTGGTGTAGGAATCAAATGTGATGTTTATTATATGCCAAGTATAGCACTTGGCAGAGTACTAAACACATAGGAAAGTTGACTCGTTGCTTATAAGGACTCTCATACATCAGTGATGCATCTGTTACATACTTGCAGTGATTTCTCTGGAAGTAACAATGGAGATAGGGAAATATCCTTGAATTGCCTTTTTTATCCAAAGAAATGTAAAAGCAAATCTGACACTATTTTTTTCCCCTGGTGGAGGGGCCTCAACATGAGGTAGTTATTACTGTGAGTCTTCACTGCTGCATCAGTGAGTAGCTTCTTAGTGGCCAAGTCAAAGAAAGTGTTCTGAGTCAGTTTGCCATTACACAGAGTGAGAAGAAATGCTGCTTTACAGTCAATTCTGCTTTATTGGCCTACTTGGACAAGAGAGAAGGCCCCCAACATTTTTTCTTTCTTATCTTTTCTAAAGGCAAGAATAGGGCTTTTGACTTGCTCCAGGGGATATTTTTTTCTTCTCTAACTGAAATTCAAATGAAACAGTCTTTTTTTTTTTTTGTCTTTGTTTTGTGTTTTTGTAAACCTCTCCCCTATGTTCCTAGCATTGAAATGTCAGCTGCTTTTTCTGGCTGCCTGTAGCAGGAGCAGGCTGTCGTCATAGCAATGAAAGGGTGTAGAGAGACTCCTGCTTCATGACCCGCTCTGAGAAATAACTCCTAGTCTGCTTTAAAATCCTTCTTTAGAAATGAAGTCTCTAGTCCTGGCTTGTTTCCTTCCTATTACACAACCAACTTACGTACCCCCATTGCAGTAGCTAAATGTTTCCTTTAAAGGTTTAGTGAATAGGTATTTTTAAAGTGAACAAGAAAGTGCCTAGTTTCCTGTGGTATACAGGGAGAAAACAACTGGGAAGGCAAAGGAAGAGAAATAAAAATGGCCTCACTTGGTACACATACTGCAGCACACCCTGCAATAAATCCATTTTTCAAGTTCCCACTGCTTCCTCCCATATTCGCGATGTACTATAGAGTAGTGGTTATGGAGGGGAATTCTGGGGCAGACTGCCTGAACTTGAATCCTGGCACTCATACTTTCTAGTTGTTTTAATCTAATCCATTCTGTGCCTCTGTCTTCTCATCTGTGAAATAGATATAATAACAGACATAAATTGTCATGGGAATTGAATGAGATTGAGCATGTAAGGCATTTATTACAGTATCTAACCCATGGTAAAGGTTGGCTGCTAAGATTAGGAACCTCAGTTTCTCCCACTTTTGAAATGTGGATAACAGCTAATTCATAAGATCATCGTATGATTTTTTTTTTTTTTGAGACAATCTTGCTCTGTTGCCCAGGTTGGAGTGCAGTGACATGATCTCAGCTCACTGCAACCTCCACCTCCCGGGTTCAAGTGATTCTTGTGCCTCAGCCTTCTCAGTAGCTGGAACTACAGGCATCTGTAACCATGCCAGGCTGATTTTTGTAGTTTTAATAGAGATGGGGTTTTGTCGTGTTGGCCAGGCTGGTCTCACACTCTGAGCCTCAAATGATCTGCCTGTTTCAGCCTCCCAAAGTGCTGGGATTACAGGTGCGAGCCACCACACCCAGATAATCATTGTATGATTAACTAAAATAATAAATGTATATACTCAATAAGTAGTAGTTATTACAATTCTTTTCATGGTTTTGTTACTGAAACACTGAGGTTCCAGTCTAGATCCTTTTGTTCATTTCACAGAAAGCCAATCACTGAGACAACAAGTATTGCCAATGAAGAAAGCTTTAATCAGGTGCTGCAGGTGAGGAGATAGGAGCACAGTCTAAATCCATCTCCCTGACTGACTAAAACTGGGGGTTTATACAGCAGAGGAGAGATGTAACAATGTGTGAGGAAACAAGAGCTAGGGAGAGGTAAGGAATCAATCATGGTGAGTAAGGGGTCAGGTACCTGCTACAGTGATCTGGTGAGTGTCAGTTCTTTGATACTTTTTTAGAAGCCTGAAGGTCCTGTCCTGAGGAAGGAACTCAAATAAAACAAATCTAAGTTTCACGCTTTAAGACCAGAAGGGTCAATTTTTATGTTGGACTATTGAGTCAGTTTCAGTTTGATCTAACTCTGATAGGAACGGCCTTTTTGAACTTGGAATCTCCCAATGAGTTAAATATAATGAATAGAGGCCTCAGAATTACCATTGCATAAATATGAACCACTTGATTTCTAAAGGGGGAAAAAATTGTGACTTTTTATATTTTTAAAGACTCATCTTGATTAACATTAGGGTAAAAAGTACTAAAATGTCTTATCTTTCATTAACTTTTTATTAAAGTTTCTATTTCAGTTCCTCCAGTATTTTCTAGGTCATGTAATTATGAAAATAAGTTAACATTTTTATCTTACATCTCAAACAACTAATGTATTCAGTGTTCTATCCCCATGCAAAATGCCAGAGATGCAGCCGGGAGCAAAACCAGAGAGGGGCTGAACTCTTGTGGGGCTTACCATGGAGTTAGGGAAATGGTCATTAATGAAACCATCACATTAATAAAAACTGCATAGGCCAAAACATAAAGTGCCCCCCAATACAACACTATCTTCATCTTTCTAGTAGGAAGATCCTCAACCAAAGTGTTTGGCCAAACAGAATGTACAAATGGGTAATATATTGTAATGTACACTTGGGATATTTAATCTATTGTTCACATACATATTTAAAATGTTATTTTAATTTAACTGTTTCATACTTATTAACATGACTTTTTTTTTCTCACGTTTCATGAAACAATTGTATTGAAACTCTTCATACGCATCTTTAACACCAGCGTGTGTGTTCACTAGACCCACTCTGTAATTATCTAATACAGAGCACATCATCAATTCTTCTGCAAGTTGCTAAACCTCTGCTGATGCTGCAAATTTAATTACCAGGCATAAGTCCTCATTCGTGATCATGTTCTCCACACTTTCATTACTTACTAGATTGATTTTTCCAGTGCTTGTTAAAGGGCTTATTTAAAACCACTTGAAACTGTAAGTGTGGCTTTCTAAAATTGTGTGATTCCAACACTTGCAATAATGAAGTCATACCTCAGAAATAATGACTCAACTTGCTTTAAATATCTTTTTTCTATTTTTTCATCCATTTTGTCAAGGTGACCTTCCTAAGAACAAAATAAGCATCTCTTGAGATCATTTCTAATTGTTTTCTTGAATAGTACTTTGCTGCTCAAATGAAGAAACTGAGACAGTAGCCATTTATGTGAGAGACTTTGGAAGCACTTGAATATAAAGCAAATCCCTCTTTTTTACAGCAGGACTTGTGGGAGTGAAAAAAAACACATTTTTTTGGAACCCATACCATATATAATGATATGCTGAAATAAGTGTTATAAGGGCAAAGCACCTTTGCTAAGAGAGTACATAAGGATCCTGACCTCCACTCAAGGTCAATCATGGCTTTCCCTGATCTGAAGTCTGAATAGATGTTAACTCTGTGTGTGTGTGTGTGTGTGTGTGTGTGTGTGTGTGTGTGTGTGTGTGTGTGTGTGTGTGTGTGTTGGGTGGTGGTGGCTGGAAGGAGTGGGTCCTGACAAGAAAATTCTGACAGTGTGAACAACTTGTGCAAAGACCTTGGAACAAGAGGGATCATGGCCTATTTGAGGAACTGAGAGGCAGCCAGCTCCCGAGAGCAAGGGCAGAGCAGTGAGAGATATAAATCTCCATAATACTCCCTTCTCTGAGCACTAAATGTATGTGCCCTCTGCTTGATTCAGGTTTAATGTGTATATATAACATCTCAGTGGAATTCTGGTGAGTCTCAAAGCCCCAACAGGCATAACCATTTCTATTCGTAGCTCAGACCCATTTGGTGGTAGATTCAATTAGGAAGGATGATGGACAGTTGAAGGTCAGAGGCCCAGAAAAGTCTGTATCATTGAGTTTGACGATATCATATACACTCACGGGGCTGGGACATCTTGATGTCAGATGGTGACTCAGCAGAGAACTCGAAATAGAAGAACGTCTTTTTCATCCTTCACATGACTTTAAGGCCAAACCATAGAGCTCTCCCCAGAGACTCATGAATTCTTTAAAAGCCCTATAAGTGTTGATGCTGAATCAGGTAACAGCACATATATGCTAGCCAAAATATGACTAAGAGATTTGCTCTCTGATTACAAGGCCTTTGACTGTCATGTAAAAACAAGGTGAACAAGACTGTTCTAAGTCTGATTACAAAGTACCTGTAATAATTGTTTTGTTTACTAAAATTTCCCAGAAAGGAAAATTTTCCGTAGTTGTAATAGTTACTAAAAATAGCAGCTTACAGGCTTCCTCTGATATAAAGAAATTCAACAGAAGATACCTGGCCTCATTAGGATTCATGGATTACATACTCCAGGAAATGATATGTCAAGAGTAATAAGAAAAAGAAAGTAACCAGCAAACCTCTCCTTTTCCTAGTACACATGGTGTCTTTCTTAGTTCATTAAACTTTAGACAAAGAGATAAACAGATCAAGTTGTCAACATCTAGGAGGGTTCAGAAACTAGGGGAACTCTAGGCAACAAAAGGAAAATTCAATTAGACTTGAAGCAATAACAACCAGCACTAAAATTTCCAAGAAGTCACGGATGTGACCAATATAAAGAGGAATCCTGTTCCTCCTTTCAGAGGCATGGATGACTGCATTCACAGTCTGCTTCAGTGTTCAGAGAGCTTAAGAGAAAAGGAAAGAGAAGGAAGATAGAAAGTACAGCAAGGCAAGAAGTGCCCAAGTGAGACAGGTGTGCTAGGTTGATTTAAGTAGCATGGTAATATACAGAACCTCAAAAATAAAATTTATCTTTTAAATTTTAACAGTAAATTAATGTTTTTAAAAACTATGGAAACTGAAAATAAATCAAATACAAATATCTACTTCAACCTAATCTTACTGTAGTTTAAGTTTCTAGGAAATACCATAGAAACTGAAGTGTATCCAATTACAAAAAAGGATGCAAAATAAACTATAGTACCCAAAATAAAAACATATTCTGGTTGTTTGTGTAAGTTCGCTACTAAATCTAGATGGAGAATGATGTTTTCGTGTTTTAGAGTATGCCAAACTTTAGACACCTTCCTCTTCTATAGGAGACACAAATTTCAGGACAAAGAGACAGAGATGATTCAGAAGGTTTCTTTCAGTGGAATGTCCTGTGTTTCCTATCAAATGCAATGCCCAAGTGATATTTAGCTATTACATACATAGCCTTTCATCAGAGATGGGGGGTAGTTGACATATGCATAGCCCATTCTGCCCCCACCTTTCAGGTCAGTCTCTGAGGGCTTGGCTGGGCTATGTTTCCAGCTAGCAGAAAGGATATTTAAGCCCCTTTTCCTTGCTTTTCCAGGGACAAGGCTTGTAGAGTGCTGAGAAATCCAATTACAACTTCCTTTCATGGTGAAATCCAATTACAACCTCTCCCATGGTGAGAGCCAATCTTTTTGATACAAAAGGAAACTAAAGGGCTTCAAGCAGGGTATCTGCTTGTGTTCTGCCTTCTCACTTAGGCAATTATGCAGAAAGGTTGCAATGACCTTGGCTTGCCTTGCTTAGGAACAAAAGTCATAATCTACTACCCCCTACTCCCACAAAAAGGAAAAACGTTTTCATATCTGATTCCAGGAGTTTGGGGAGTTTTCTCAAGGATCCATTAGTTAGGCAAAGCAAATTTTGAACCAACACTTGCTCCCTCCACACACACGTTTTTTGGGGCAAGATGACTTTTCTTATTGAACTTGGAATGCCACGTTAAACAATAAAAAAATTAGTGAGTTATTTAAACCAAGATCCTTCTATAATCTGTTTCCAACATCTTTTTTTTTTTTTTTTTGAGACAGACTCTGGCTCTGTTGCCCAGGCTAGAGTGCAGTGGCACAATCTCGGCTCACTGTAACCTGCACCTCCCCAGCTCAAGTGATTCTCCTGTCTCAGCCTCCCGAGTAGCTGGAAGACTACAGGTGCCCTTCACCACACCTGGCTAGTTTTTGTATTTTTAGTAGAGATGGGGTTTCACCGTGTTGGCCAGGCTGGTCTTGAACTTCTGGCCTCAAGTGATCCACCCAACTCAGCCTCCCAAAGTGCTGGGATTACAGGTGTGAGCCACCGTACCTGGCCTGTTTCTTATACCTCTGTAGTATCCAATGCTGTGTGTCATCCTTTCAGCCACCTGTTTGCTTGAGGTTAGTAAGAAACTGCAGTACTGCTTGGAGAGGGGTGACCCTAAATTCCTAAAACACAGCTGAGATAAATGGAAACAGTTCTCTCAAAACAGTAATTTATGAAAATACATATTTTCTTTTTTTTGTGGGCGGGGGGACGGAGTCTTACTCTGTCGCCAGGCTGGAGTGCAGTGGCACAATCTCAGCTCACTGCAGCCTCCACCTCCTGGGTTCAAGCAATTCTTCCTCCTCAGCCTCCCGAGTAGCTAGGACCACAGATGCGTGCCACCACGCCCAGCTAATTTTTGTATTTTTAGTAGAGATGGGGTTTCACCATGGCCAGGATGGTCTCTATCTCTTGACCTCGTGATCCGCCCTCCTCAGCCTCCCAAAGTGCTGGTATTATAGGCATGAGCCACCGTGCCCAGCGAAAATACATATTTTCTAAGTACTTGACACAAGTATATAATTGCTGAGATATTTAATAATAAAATCACTAACCACATTCTATTCAAATCTCTGTCACTTCTGTAAATCACTGTATTCCACTTAATGTGTATAAAATACAAATTTGCAGCTTATAGAGAAAAAATTAGCAAATTTTCAGAATAATCATGCAGTCAACTAATAGGTTTTTAATTGAAGATGAGTGGAGTGGGGAGTGGTAAATGGTTATCTTTTTCAAAAATTAGGATAAACTTTACCCTAGATTCAAATAAAAGTGCTATGCCTACAGAGTTAATGAACCCACCATTCAAAGTGGCCCTAAGTAGCTCTAAAAGCAAAGCATTTTTACATTATTTGATTCAACTTGAGTTATTGAATTGCATATATAATATGACAGGACCAGGCTGGACATGGTGGCTCATGCCTATAATCCCAGCACTTTGGGAGGCTGAGTCGGGTGGATCACTTGAGGTCAGGAGTTCAAGACCAACCTGACAAACATAGTGAAAACCCTTCTCTACTAAAAAATACAAAAATTAGCTGGGCATACTGGCATATGCCTATAGTGCCAGCTACTCAGGAGGCTGAGGCAGAAGAATTGCTTGAACCCAGGAGGCAGATGTTGCAGTAAGTGGAGATCAGCCACTGCCCTCCAGCCTGGGTGAAAGAGTCAGACTCCATCTCAAAAAAAAATAACGATAGAGACCCAGTAGGAAGGTAGCCTGAAATGTACAAAAATCAGAGAATTCAACTTAATGATGGGTCAATAAAACTTGTGAATGATTTCATGATGGGTTTGGGCAGATGTTCATGCTGTCTTAGCTCACTGGAATCATTTTTAACTCTCAAGCCGTTAGTTCAGTGGATTCTCCCAACCTTTTACTGGGGAACAAACAACTTTGAGCTCATTCTCTCTAAATCAGAGCAGTATTTTGCTAGAGTTCATAAGAAACAAAACACAAATGCTGAAACCTAAGTGTCTTCTTTTTCTCTGTTTCTCTTCCCTGATGCCAAACTCTAACTAACGGGTTTTGAGGACTTGATAATGGGATGCAGGTTAATGTGTTTCAAGACAAACTTTTCAGTAATTTCCTAACGTATAGGGAGAATAAAATACTGGAAGATGTTGTTATAAAACAGAAAAATGCTTAGTTTAAACCTAGGTACTCATAGTGATCTTCTTTTCATTAGTTTTTTGGATAGCCATCGGAGGAGAAGAGAAGTATCAGCTTCATCTCACCAATAAAAACAGCTGATGTTTTCTTACAATCTGAAAATGAAGCCATTGATTTCAAAAGCAAACATTTTGTTATACTTTAAAAAACACTCTGGATTGGATCGTTTAAGGCTACTATAGCCTGAGATAACTGCAGCCTTAAACTCCTGGGCTCAAGCAATCCTCCTGCCTTAGCCTCCTCAGCAGCTGGGACTACAGGCATGAGCCATTAAGCCTGGTTTGAGGAGAGGAATAGAATAATCTTTTCCCACGGTGGAAGCAGAAGAATTAACAGCCGTGGACCAGCTGTGGCCAAGCTGTGTCTTTTCCTCACTTGAACGTATCTTCTTAGTGTTTTCTCTCTGAAGGCATAAATAAGCTTCCAGGTTTTCACCTATTTTAAAAGAACTCCTCAAACTATAGTCATAAAATCCATTAGGGTTTATTATATCTGCTTCTTTCAGAAAAGGCAGATAATAAGAAACTTTGCACCACTGAAGTAAGCAAGCAATTGTTTCCCCTATTAAATGTGTTGGCCCTCACCAAGTTACATGAGAAGCTTGGACCATGATCTGAATCCTGAAGGGACTTTTGCTGGGACTGAATGCTTGCATTAGTGGTTCACACCAGAACTAAATACTCATCAAAGTACACCATTATTCCCCAAAAGGTCCCAACACCATGAGAATGAGGCTACTTGGAACTGTTCTTCAGTATTATCTGTTGTTTTTCTTAACCCTGGAAGAGAACTACCCCCAGTGAATAATTCTTGGTCCATTCACAGAGCTGAAAGCACTTGAAATTCCTCTCCCAACTAGCAGAATTTAACAACTGACTTACTCTGTTAGCAAAAGAGGGACAATTTCCACGGAATCCAAAAGTGTTTTATATTATACTGGGAAAGTTTAACTAATAAGAGAATTTCAAATAAGAGCAGTCAGAGGAGAAAGCCAAGAACCAGGCATTCAGGGGAAAGAAATTACGGGGTAGTAAAGAAACAAATAAATTAAGGGGTAGGGAGAAGAGCTAAAGGCAGAAAAATAAGAGGATTAATCTATCTGATCATTTCAGGGGCTAGGCTTTAAAAGGCATATTGGCATACTGCTAATAACATGAAGCCAATCATTCAGATATTATTAAGTTACTGTACCACCACACATGCTCGGACTTTGGGTGAGCCATCCTATTCCAGATTCAGGGTTTGTGAAGCCAGGAGTTCATACATATGTTTCAGAACTTCTTTTTTGAAAATAGAAGAGTCAAAATCAAGTCTAGAACTTTGTATGGAGCCTGCACAAGTAAGGGGCCCTAAAACTCAAGCTTCCTAGTTTTGTGGCACATCTATCCTGGCCATATTCAAATGTCTACACTCCAAATACAACAAAAGGTGGAGGGAAATAAATAAATGTAAATATGAGGAAATCCCACATTCTTTTCCTCTGAGAAAGAGAAAATAGTAGCACAGATATCACAGTGGGACTTGAGCAAAGAAAAATAAATATGGCCAAAATAATGTCTCCCACAATAGCATAGGATCAGGAGTGGTGGACCCTCTCTGAAGGACTGGCAAATGTCTGAGACAAAGAACAGGGAACTGTCTCCCTGGATGGATCCATCCCATCTAGAGCTCTGGAATGAGACACAGTGAGATTAGTGAGTGGTACAATAAGATGAGATACAATGAGAAACTCTGAAAGGCATGATTAAGAGATGGTGAAAGGTGGCTATTTCACAAGCTTGGGTAAGATAAGCCTGGAAGATCCTCTAAATATAATTAAAGTAATGCCTCAATCACACATTATAGAAAAGCAGGAATAGACTAGTTTCTCCTGAGCAAGAGAGAAACAGACCTTTAAGAATATCCCTGAAAAGCCCTCCCTCTGGGTGTCCTTTGGCTTCCATGCTCCTTGCTGCTGACTGGGCACAATGGCAAAGAGGGAAGCGCGCACTGGATGGCCATGCTCCTCGCTGCTGACTGGGCACAATGGCAAAGAGGGAAGCGTGCACTGGATGGTCGTTCTGTGAAATGGAGGTGAGGGTGACAGATGGGAGTGCACAGGTGGTACACAGATAAAGTGCATAGCATAGAACCTGGCATACAGTAAAATCTCAGAAAATGTGTATGCCATTGTATGAGCTACTATTAAATAGTCTAAGATAAAAATGTACTTTTTCAATAAAATAATACTTTGATGACCATAAGTGATTCTACTACTAATGAGTAAACTTGAATGCTATTCCACACAAAAACATTTAATGTTTATAGCCATTTATATATTGCTACTTACAAACTTAGTGACTCAAAACAACTGTTTCATAATGTCTTGAGATCCGGTGGATCAGCTATTTGGGCGGGCCTCTCAGAGGTACTCAGCTGGGAGATGAGCTGATCCAGAGTGGCCCAAGATCTCTCCACTCACATGTTCTGCACATTTGCAAGGACAGATACAAAGCTGAGATTGGTAGAACTGTTGAAGTGTCCTCTGTGACATGACAGTCTCTTAGAAAGTGGCTTAAGGCTCCCAAAATAAGCTTTCCAAGAGATCCAGGTAAAGTTTCAAGGCTGCTTATGACCTACCTTTAGAAGTCCCAGAACATCATTTCCATCTCAATCAATTGACCAAGTAAGTCACTAAACCCAGTCCAGAGTCAAGGGAAGGAGAATTAGACTCCACCTCTTAATGGGAGAAATAGCAAAGAAGTTATAGCAACCTCTACCACAATATTTATAAATATTAAATAAGAAATGTAAGAAATTGTCTCAAGACAAGTTACCAATGTGAGTTAGAATACAGTTGATATGTGTGGGTGTTTGGCTCTTAATGGGAGATCTATTTCTGCCATGACAAATGATTCATCTGGAGATACATTTTAATGGTACATAGGTCAGCCAACATAAATACTCTAGGCATTTGAAATTCAAACGCTGGATGTTCCCAGAAAGTCCACACCTATAAAATGCTGTCTAACTGTCATCTTTTAAAACTCCAGTTGATGTTCTCCTAAAAATTTGGTAATGAGACATCCTGTTCCTAACAGAAAGAAATGGCTCTTCTTCCAGTTCCCCATCATCCCTCACCTTTAACCTCTCTAAATCCACAAAAAGAAACAGTGAGATGAAGGAAAGAAAGAAAAAACTTAAGGACTCTAGTAAAAGGATGAATTAAAGTGTCTGAATTACTAGTTATTGGGGTTACTAAGCCATTTTCTGCCTTATGAGTGTTTCAAAGAAATGATAACATCTTTTTCATTTTTACAGTTGGTGAAATTACCAGATAACTATAGAATCACATCTAAATCTCAAAAAAGTCCAGAAGATAGATAGAAAAAGGTATTATTGTTTTTTCTGTTTTGCAGATGAAGAAACCAGTGGCTTGACCAAAGTCTCTTAGCTGGTAAAAGGCAGTTCAAGTCTGGAACTTAGATCTTCCAGTTCCATAACAACTGTCCTTTAAACTATGCAGCTTCCTTTGAATAAGCTCATGCATTTGAGCAAAATCATATTTATTTAGTTTTACATCAATGCTGCATATTTGTCTTTGAGAATAGTAACTCCATGTATTCCAAAATTTGTCTCATTTTTGCATTTTTCATCGAGTTTTATTTTCTATTTCTGCAAAAATAATCTGTATTTTGTAATCAGTGCACACTAAACTCAAATGTCTCAAAATAAATGACTTTTTACTTATCCAAGAATAAATAGTATTCATCATACTTAGCAAGGACATCATGGTTTTGATTTTTCAAAGTACTTTGCAAGCGTCAGCTAATTAAGCCTCCCTGAGTCTTCAGTATGACAGTTGTTTTCAAAATATCTCTCATTCCCAGGAAAGTTCTCCATTCTGCCTTATTTATACAAATCAGCACATTTGCTCAGTTCTTAAAATAAGAAGCTGAAGGCTATGAAATTATCTTTGATCAATATGTGGCAAATACAATTAGCTCAGTGAGACAAATATGTGCAGTGACTAGTCTGAAGGACAACATGGAACACGGCAGAAGAACACGAGACGTTTTAAAGTCTAGATAATGGATTGTCCCACCGGGTCCTTCAAACATAAAACACAGGCATCTTCTTTATAATTGAAACTTGAAGGAGTTTCCTGCTTGGATCATTCTACATAACATGACCATACTCTGCATTTAAATTTTGTTTCCAATTTCAAGATAGAAATAAACTCTTAAAAAATAGTTCCATCTTTGGATTCAGGAATAATCAGGGACCATGCAGTAAATGTTAGCTCTCAAAAAGCCTGCACAAGTGGCCATCTAAGGTTATATGACAATCGCTACACTTGTTCTATGCCTTAAAATGTCTTCACACAGCTATGCCAGAATTCTCAGCATTCCAATAGCTCCTTTGGGTTAAGAATAAGGTGAACATACCTCTTACCTGAGAATAGAAAGACATTAATTCAGGAATAATCTTTTTTTTTTTTGAGATGGAGTCTCACTCTGTTGCCCAAGCTGGAGTACAGTGGCCCAATCTTGGCTCACTGCAACCTCCGCCTCCTGGGTTCAAGCAATTCTCCTGCTTCAGCCTCCCAAGTAGCTGGGATTACAGGTTCCAACCACTACACCTGGCTAATTTTTGTGTTTTTAGTAGAGACGGGGTGGTTCCATGTTGGCCAGGCTGGTTTTGAACTTCTGACCTCAAGTGATCTGCCTGCCTTGGCCTCCCAAAGTGCTGGGATTACAGGTATGAGCCACTGTGCCCAGCCCTAATTCAGGAATGTTCTTATTTCCTTGTTATGGTTAGATGCATGCAAACATCTAAGATTTAAATGTATAGAATATAGGACAGGTGAGTTTGTGTTTAATGAGTGAACTAAAAGTAAATATGTTCTGGAACTAGCTCCTAGGAAGCTTGAAATCACATAGGGGAGGAAGATATTGAAAAGGGGAGGAGAAACACTAAGGTTCTTTTCTCTTACATCACACTTAATACAAGACATATGTAGTTAATGCAAGATGTAAATGACTCTAATGATATTACTGATGAGAGGCAGTGGGCAGAACAATGGAAATGATAATCATTTGCATGTTTAAGGTACTTCGGAGTTTGCAAAGAGCTTCCTAACCTCAGTGGTAGTGACATTGGAAGGAACTGTTATTCCCATCCTATAGATGACTTGTGGAGAGAGAAAGTAAATTGCTCAAGGTAGTATTTAGCACTTGGCAAAGCCAATACCCAAAGCCAGAACTTCTGGCTTCTAGTCTGTAGCCTGTTCACTAGTCTGTTTGGGGAGAATATTTAATACGGAGTCTCAAGTTCAGCATTTGTAATTCTTGCTCACCTCTTAAACCTTACACATTCATTCGGCCAAATAATTTAGATTCTTTTTTTTTCATTATTGTACTTTGGGCTCTGGGGTACATATGCACATCCTGCATCCTGCAGGATTGTTGTATAGGTACACACAGGCCATGGTGGTCTGCTGTCTCCATCCCCACCCTGCCCCGTAGCCTGCATCAGGCATTGTTCCTGGTGTTATCCCTCCCCATCCTTCCTGCCCCGTGCTGTCCCTCCCCTCCCGTCCCCTCCACCCCCCACCTAGCCCAGTGAGTGTTGTTCTCTCCCCTGTGCCTAAGTGTTCTCACTGTTCATCACCTGCATATAAGTGAAAGTATGCGGTGTTTGGTTTTCTGTTCTTGTGTCAGCTTGCTGAGAATGATGGTTTCCAGATTCATCCATGTCTCTACAAAGGACTCAAACGTCATTTTGTATGGCTGCATAATATTCCATGGTGTATATGTGCCACATTTTCTTTGTCCAGTCTCATTGATGGGTATTTGGGTTGGTTCCAGGTCTTTGCTATTGTAAACAGCACCACAGCCAACATATGTGTGCATGTGTCTTAATAATAGAATGATTTATAATCCTTTGGGTATATATCCAGTAATGGGATTGCTGGGTCAAATGGAATTTCTATTTCTAGATCCTTGAGGAATTGCCACACTGTCTTCCATAATGGTTGAACTAATTTACACTCCCACCAATAGTGCAAAAATATTTCTATTTCTCCACATCCTTTCCAGTGTCTGTTGTTTCCAGATTTTTTAATGATCACCATTCTAACTGGGGTGAGATGGTATCTCAGTGTAGTTCTGATTTGTATTTGTCTAATGACCAATGATGATGAACATTTTTTCATATGTTTGTTGGCCACATATTCTTCTTTTGAAAAGTGTCTGTTCATATCCTTCACCCACTTTTGAATGTGTTTGTTTATTTGTTTGTTGTAAATCTGCTTTAGTTCTTTGTAGATTCTGGATATTAGCCCTTTGTCAGATGCGTAGATTGTAAAAACTTTTCCCCATTCTGTTGGTTGCCAGTTCACTCTAACAATTGTTTCTTTTGCTGTGCAAAAGCTCTTAAGTTTAATTAGATGCCATTTGTCTATTTGGCTTTTGTTGTCATTGTTTTTGGTGTTTTAATCATGAAGTCCTTGCCTATGCCTATGTCCTGAATGGTGCTGCCTAGGTTTCCTTCTAGGGTTTTTATGGTATTATTTCTTATGTTTAAATCCTTAATCCATTTGGAGTTAGTTTTTGTATAAGGTGTAAGGAAGGGGTCTAGTTTCAGCTTTCTGCATATGATTAGCCAGTTTTCCCAACACCATTTATTAAACAGGGAATCCTTTCCCCATTGATTGTTTTTGTCAGGTTTGTCAAAGATCAGATGGTTGTAGATGTGTGGTGTTGCTTCTGAGGCCTCTGTTCTGTTCCATTGGTCTATATCTCTGTTTAGGTACCAGTATCATGCTGTTTTGATTACTGTAGCCTTGTAGTATGGTTTGAATTTAGCTTCTGTTTCTTTACATTTAAAAATTATCTCCCTCCTTTCCTCATTGAGTCAAATGAGAGAGTATGTAGGAAAACACTTTATAAACTGTGAAATGCTAAATAAATATGAGGAAGGTATAACTAAGTCCATCTTAATAAGTTAATATTCCTTGGAACCCTGCCTCAAGACATCCTTATAGTTAAACTTTCGTCTCTTTTGTGTTAAAGAACAAAGAGTCTCTCCTCTTTGGAGTTAAACCTTTTGCATGTGCTTTAATAGTAGACCAGTAAATATGTATCCAGAGCTTACTAAGATGATATCGTCTCAATCTTCATACCATTTTACAGACAATGAACTGATGTCCCCAAAAGCTACATAATTTTCTCAATTATGCAATTAAGTATTAGAGCCTATGACATCCTGTTTCAGAACCGATGCCTTTAATTGTTATGAAATGCTGTCTTGCTAATGGATTTGGCAACTGGTCTGTTTTTCCTTGTTTTGGTTATCAGTTGCTGTAAAACAGTATGCCCTCACATTAAATGGCTTAAAATCACATCCCTTTATTTGCTCATAATTCTGCAATCTGGATTGGGCTTGACTGCGTGATTCTTCTGCTGATTCTATTTGAAATTATTCATTTGGCTTCAGTGAGTTAGGAGCACATCTGGGGCTGAATCACCCAGGAGGGTCTGTTATCCTGCAAGGTTCTGTCCACGTGGTCTCTCATCATTCAGTAGTCTGGTTCAAACTTTTGTACAGGACAGCTGATAGTTTCCACCAAGAGGACAAACTGGAATGTGCAAAAACGTTTACCAAGTTTCTGCTGGCACATGCTTGCTAATTTCATATTGGTCAAAGCAAATCACAAGGTTAAGGCCCATGTCATAGGGAAATGAAGCCTAGAAGTTATGGTTTACTGGGGGTCATCAATGTTTGCCATATCTCTTCTCTTTCCCTTTATCTTCAATTTTTCCTTATTTATTTGTCTTTTCCCTTCAGCATAGAGGGGAAATCTGGGGCTGGGCACGGTGGCTCATGCCTGTAATCTTAGTACTTTTGGGAGGCTGAAGCAGGTGGATCACCTGAGGTCAGGAGTTTGAGACCAGCCTGGCCAACATAGTGAAACCCCATCTCCACAAAAATACAAAAAATTCTCTGGGTGTGTTGGTGCATGCCTATAATCCCAGCTACTCAGGAGGCTGAGATATGAGAATTGCTTGAACTCAGGAGGCAGAGGTTGCAGTGAGCTGAGATCACACCACTGCACTCCAGCCTGGACCAGAGTAAGACTCTGTCTCCAAAAAAAGGGGGGGCAGGTAGGGGCAGAGAAAAGAAATCTGAATGATCACATCCAAATACAAATAAAAATTTCCTGTGACTGCACATTCTATTTAAGCTACCACCTTACTCTCCTTCTTTGCACAGCCGATCATTTTTAGTGTTTTTAGAGTGGTCTGCACTCACTATCTTCACTTCATCACTGTGTGTTCACTCTCCCATCACTACAGGCTGGCATCCACCGACATCACTGCAACAAAACTGCTCTCTTTGAGCTCTCCAACAACCTCCACACTTCCAGAGGCAATGGATAATTTCCTGATCTTGTTTGCTTTGAACTCTCTGTGATATTGAACACTGCCTTTTTCTTATGTGAGTCTTCTTTCTCTCATTGTTTATATCTTTAACTCTTCCCATCCTCTGATGGTGCCTAACGATCTTCACTCCCCAGGGTTCTGGCTCTAGCTCTCTGCTCAACTGGTTGACTAACTGCTTGTGCTACAGCTTCCAAACTACATCTTTAACCCCAAACTCCATGCTTTTACCTCTTGACCTATTCACCCAAGTATCTACAGAGTATCTCTACTCAAATTCAACTAGCCCAAAACTAATTCATTATTTTTCTTCTAAAACCAAACTTTCCTCCTATAATCCTTCACCTTGGCAATTAATATCACCATTTACTCAGGTGCTCAAATTAGACATGTGGTAACTCAAGACTTTTCCTCATAGTCCTATAATATCTAATTTGTCATTGAGTTTTATCTATTTTTTCTTTTAAATTATTTCTTAGATCTAGTCATGTTCTGATAATTAAACAAGCCGTTCTCTGAAAGAGGGAGAGGTGGGTGACACATGATGGTTTTCATGGTGTGATTGTTCCTCCCACCACAGCTGATGTTGATGCAAGATATTTTCTTGACCCCTTCGTGGAACTCGAGACAGGGGTGCCTTGTTTACTCAGCTGCCCTGCTCAACCCCTCACAGGAGGGAGCACGCAAGCAAATGAGTGCAGGAACTGGAGTAAATGAGTCCAGGAACTGGCTACTTTGGCGCTAGCAGGAACAAACTCCATGTGGGCCCCATAGCAGCATCTGGATGTAGGTGCCTGCCACCCCAAGATCACAGAGGGCATGTTACCATACTGTCTTAGCTCCACCGTCCACAGACAGCAGTGTGTTATCAGCTCAGTGAGCCCTTGCCTCATCACATGGGGCAGCTGCCTTCTGCCAGCAACAGCAAAGGGCCAGTGCAACAGCCTTTTTGGGTACCTGCAGTAGTGTGTCCCTAGCTCTTGTCCAGTGTCCGAGGAATGAGTGCTCAGATGAATTGATAGTGAATGTGGAGAATCTTTTTTTTTTTTGGAGATGGAGTCCCACTCTGTCAACCAGGCTGGAGTGCAATGCTATGATCTTGGCTCACTGCAACCTCCACCTCCTGGTTCAAGCAATTTTCCAAGCCTTCTGAGTAGCTGGGATTACAGACACACACCACCACACCTGACTAAATTTTTCTATTTTTAGTAGAGATGGGGTTTCACCATTTTGCCCAGGCTGGTCTCAAACTCCTGAGCTCAGGCAATCCACCCTCCTCAGCCTCCCAAAGTGCTAGGATTACAGGCGTGAGCCACCATGCCCAGCTGAGAATTTTTTATTGAATCTTAGGACATAGTAAAGTTAGCTATTATTTACTACCTGATTTTAAAACAATCTCATTACCACGAAGAAGAGAGCAGGAGTAATAATCCTCTTAGGTTCTCAGTGAAGAGGGGAGCTGGAAAGGGAATGGGAATGGAAGATCACTCTCACCTGAAGTCAAACCACCTCTCTCCTAAGTCCAGGCATTTCTTCCCAACGTCCAGCTGCTTCTTCCCTCTGCTGGCTGAATCTGGGATCTTTATAGGCACAGAATGGGGATGGGACAGGCCACAGGTAGTTTTGGAAAAGGCAACATTCAACTGGTAAAAAGATATTATTCGGAAAGAACCAATCAGGAGAGAGTGGGCACATAAGAATGGAAGTTCTCACTTTAGACTGTGGGTTTCAGGCTTTCAGATTAAAGATGGGATTTTGCCAGGGACCCACCCCATCTACCTAGAGTTTCTCTGCCTCCTGTTGCTATCAGTTTTAAGCTACCAACATGACACCACTGAACAGAATTGGGGAAAGACGTGCAGAACACACATTATATGTTATTTCCACCTACAGAAAAAATAGGTGTAAATAACCTCAAAAGAGTAGATAATAAAAAATTATGAAGTGATGAGTTTTGACTATTCAATTCGTTTTTAATATAATTAATTTAATTATACATGTATGTAATTTAATTATTAATTGATGGCTTTAACAACCAACTCAAAAAATCCTTGAAATGCAACAATCAGCTCTCACAAGCCAGTACAGGCTGGATCTATCCCTCTTTTCTCCATTTCCAAGACCACAGTCAAAATGTAAGGCTCTGACCACCTCACCTCAATGTTACAATTGTCTCTCACAGGTCATGCTACTGGTCTGTCCTCCAAACGGCTGTCCCACATGCAAATCTGGTTATATCATCACCCCTGTCCACACATGTGTGCATACACAGACACAGACACACACACAAAGTAATTATTTGGGTCCCTATAGCTTTATGGCTGGAATTTTCAATCCCTTATTTAATGCACTATGACTTTTACAATATGGCTATCTGCCTTGCTTTTGAGCCTTATCTTCCCCTGCTAACTTCCCCCACTGACAGCCTAGAGACCCAAATATTAACTTCCTGGAGACTCAATGCTTCCGGAACTTCACCCATGCTGCTGCCTGCCACCCTCTAGAGTATAATTCTCACCCTTCAAACAGCTAACTACTGTTCGTTAGTTTTCAAATCTCAGATCAAGAATTACCTTCTCTGGAGGTCATCGCTATACAGAGACAGCATAATACTGTAGCTAAGAACACAGACCTGAAATCAAACAGAAGTGTTAAATATCTGCTCTGCCACTTCTTAGCTGTGTAACCTTGAACAAGTTACTTAATCTTTTTGCCTGACTTTCCTTACTAGTGAAATAAATACAATACTGTGCTTACCTGATAGAGCTGTTCAGAAGATTTAAAGAATATGTGTATGCAAAGCCCTTAGAATAATGCCTAGAACTTAAGTAGTTAGGACATAGTAAAGTTAGCTATTATTAACTACCTAATTTTAAAATGCTTCCTAACTCTCTTTCCATTGCATTATATACATAATCATCACATTACACTATATGATTTTATATAAATATATTATGTATTTATAGATACATTATATATATTAGTCAATGGTGCCCATCCTTTTATGAAGTCTCCATAAAAGTCCCAAGGGGACAGGGTTGAAGAAATTCCAAGATAACTCAACTTGTGGAGGTTCCTAAAGGTGATATGCTGGGGAGGGCTCGGAAGCTCTGTGCTCCTTCCCCCATACCTTGCCCTTTGCATCTCTTCATTTGTATCCTTTGTAATAGCCTTCGTTATAAACCAGTAAACATAAGTAAGTGTTTCTCTGAGTTCTGTAACCCACTCTAGCAAATTAATTGAACACAAAGAGGGAATCATGGAACCTCAACTTGAAACCAATCAGAAGTTCTAAGGCCCGGTCTTGTGACTGGCATCTGGGAGAGGGAAGACGTCTTGTGAGGCTGAGCCCTCAACCTGTGGGATCTGACACTATCTCCAGGTACACAGTGTCAGAATTAATTTGGAGAACACTCAGCTGGTGCCTGCTGCAAAATTGATTGCTTGCATGTTGATGAGGAAAAATCCCCTACATTTGGTCACAGAAGTCTTCCGTGTTGATTGCAGTGTGGTGTGAGAGCAGAGGAAAAGCAGTTTGAGTTTTTTCCACACTCAGAAACTCTTAAGACAGAAACTGTGTCCCTATGCTTAGGCAGAGTCTAGTAAGCACTCAATGAACGAATTTAATGAATGAGTGATGCAAGCTCTGGCCAACTGGACACACTTTCCTTTTGATTCATTCAGCTACATTTAGATTTAGGGAAATGAAGGGAACTTGTGAGATCCTGCAGGCAGATTAAAAGGGAAATATGTTCTCAAATTTAATTAGCTATGCATATTGCTACAACAAACAAAGCCAAAAAGAAATGGGCCCTATGGCGCACAATGCTTTTGATGATTCTTGCTTCCCCTTTAAATTGTACCATTTGTAAGAAAATAGGGTAGCAGTCCATGAGCCTAAATCCACTGCTATGTGTGATGAATGTCGGAAAGACTCTTGGGGTTAAAAGGAGCCTAAATGTGTGGCCAGAATGGACTTTAATGTTCCCCTGGACAATTTTTCTGAATCTAAGTTGTTTATTCAAGAATCACAACTTTACTTATCTGGAAGATGAGAGAAGAAAGAATTAAAATTTATTGAGCATCTCCTAGGTATCAGGCATTTTCACAAACACCATTTCTTTTAACTCTCACAAAACTGTATTAGATGTTGTATTAATCAAAGTTCACCAGAGAAACAGAACCAATAGGAGACAGGTAGGTAGATAGAGATAGATAGATGATCAATAGATAGATAGATGATCGATAGATAATAGATAGGTGATAGATAATAGGTGATAGATAGATAATAGATAGGTGACAGATAGATAGATAGATAATAGATAGGTGATAAATAATAGGTGATAGGTAGATAGATAGATAATAGGTGATAGATAGATAGATAGATAATAGATAGGTGATACATAGATAGATAGAGAGTAGGTGATAGATAGATAGACAATGAGGACTTAGCTCACATTAATGGAGCCAGTCCCAAGATCTGCAGTCAGCAAATTGGAAAGCCAGGAGAGCCAATTATATAGCCAATTATATAGCTTCTTGGAAGACCTAAGAACCAATGATGTGAGTTCTAGTCCAAGTCTGAAGGCATAAGAACTGGAGGGCTGGTGGTGTTAAGTCCCAATCTAATAGCAGAGTATCAATGTCCCAACTCAAACAGATAGGCAGAGAGAGAGGGGGAATTCTTCCTTCCCCTGCCTTTTTGTTCTATTCAGGTCCCCAGTGGATTGAATTATGCCCACTCACATTGGGTAGGGCAATCTGCTTTATTTTGTCTACCAATTCAAATGCTAATTTCTTCAGAACACACCTTCAGAAACACACCCAGGAATAATGTCTAAGTAGATATCTGGGCATCCCATGGCCTAGTCAAGGTGACATATGAAATTAACCATCACAGATGTTATCCCCATTTTTAGATGGGGAATTTGAGCCTTAAAGGGCTAAGTAACTTGCCAAAGATCACATAGATGGCAAATGTTGCTCCAGAGTTCAAATGCACGTTTCTCTAATCTGAAAACACCATTCTGCTTCCACTATACCAGTGGCTCCCAATCAGGGCGATCCTCACCTGCCCCATGGAACATTTGGCAATGGCTGAAGACATTTTTGGTTGTCCCTAGCTGGTGGGGGATGGGGGCTCTCTATTAGCAACTAATGGGCAGAGGCCAGGAATGCTGCTAAGCATCCTACAATGCACAGGACAGCTCCTCCCACAACAAAGAATCATCATGACAAAATGTTAATAGTGCCAAGATAAAAAAAAAACCCTGTACTAAATCATACTATTTTGTATTTCTATAGTTTTCAAAACGAGTAGACTAGTAATAACATACTAATCTAAAATATAAGGCTGAGCACAGTGGCTCATCCCTGTAATTCCAGCACTTTGGGCAGCTGAGGTAGGAGGAATACTTGAGGCCAGAAATTTGAGACCAGCCTGGGCAATACGGCAAGACCCCATCTCTACAAAAAAATACAAATAGTTAGCTGGACATAGTAGTGTGTTCCTATAACCCCAGCTACTTGAGAGTCTGAGGCAGGAGGATCACCTCAGCTCAGGAGTTGGAGGCTGCAGAGAGCTATGATTGCAATTACACTCCAGCCTGAGCAACCGAGCAAGGCTATGTCTCAAAAATAATAAATAAATAAATAAATAAATAAATAAAAGTGACTATAGTTCCATAAATCTAATAAATACTCATGGAATAAATGAATAAATAAGTAAACACTGAATTTAAAATGTAGAGGAAAGAAATGCATTTTTCTTTTTTTTTTTTTTTAAGACGAGGTTTCACCATATTGGTCAGGCTGGTCTTGAACTCCTGACCTCAGGTGATCCGCCCACTTCAGCCTCCCAAAGTGCTGGGATTACAGGCATGAGCCATCGCACCTGGCTAGAAATGCATTTTCCACTGATTCTTTACAATTAGCATTCACTAAGAGGATAGAATGTTTTTAATTATCATCAGTAATAGAGTCTACATATTTACTTTAAGCATGAATTACTATATATAAAAGCATGTATCACAATAAAATTATATAATATATTTTAGTGGGCTTAGTAGTTTAAGGGGAAAAGATAGCAAGAATTTAGGGTTCATAAAATTAATGGAATTATTTTCAATTTTAGAATCCTAAAATATTAGGGCTACAGGATCATCTAGGTCACACTCTTCATTGTTCATAACTTGTGAAAACTGTATCTAAAAAAGGACAAGTGACTTTCCCAAGGTTTCCTGGCAGTTAGGGACACTGCTAGAGCCAGAATCCGGCTCCCCGACGGTTTAATGCTTTTCTCATTGTAAGGTGTTTTTCAATGTATCAGAGTTTTGGGGCAGCAGGGGGAGGCTGCTCCATATTTTTACTTAAACACATTTTTATTTCATGGAAAACTGAATTCCTATGCTTTTTTGCCTTGTTTAGACCACAAGATGTTTTATTGAAAGAAACTTTTTATATTAAGTAATCCAACCAACCTTCTAAGATAAGCCTTTTTCCTGCAACGCAAGGAAGTGCATTTTACCTAATCACCTTACACCTTGAAATGTTTGGAACTTTTTGTTTAAAAACGAACTCAAAGTGAAATCTCAATTTGTCTCAATGGCGGCTTTTTGGTTTGTCTGGGGATTTTTTAGTGTTTGTCCCCTTCCTTACAGCTTTGTGTAAGAGGTAAAATGGAAAACTTTATTTGCAAAACAGCTAGAAAAAAGCTGGAGTAGGAGCCAGGAAATCTAGCTTCAAGCCCAGCTCCCCTTCTACATAGCTCGGTGGCCCCAGCATGTCACACTGTAGGCTTTCCAGGCCTGTTCTTCGTCTGCCACATCATGGGGTTGTTGTAAAGATCAGATAAGGTAATATCCCATTTGTAAATTTATTTGGTAAACCCAAAGCACTATGACAATAGAAACTTCAAGTATATTTTATATGCCACTGCCAGTTCTAAATAAAGTAAACACACATTCCATTGTTAGTATTCTAAATTTCTACTTGTTATATGTAGTCATTTTCAGAGGGATCACTTAGAGGAATTATACTTGAGTCTCCAAGTACATGTCATTTTCATTAAAACTCGAATTGATTAGTCCAGACTAGTTTATTTAAGGTTATAAATGATTTGACTTTCTCCTCACACCCCTGATTCAACCCTCCCACCTGCCCTCCGCCCACCCAACACACACACACACACACAGTCCCAAATCACTTTCTATGTGCAGCTTCACTATCCATTCTTCCAACTCACTGTTCTGTGGTCCAGGTGGCCCACCCTGGAAAGTGATATAGGTTAAAAATATGTTCACATCCCTAACATGATGAGGAAGCCTGTGCTACAGCCCTGTTTTTTTTTTCAATAAAAACTTCATTCGCTGCTACTTTGGGAGGCCAAGGCAGGTGGATCACCTGAGGCCAGGAGTTCGGGACCAGCCTGGTCAACATGGCAAAACTCCCATCTCTACCAAAAATACAAAAATTAGCCAGGCATGGTGGCACATGCCTGTAATCTCAGCTACTTGGAAGCTGAGGCATGAGAATCACTTGAACCTGGGAAGTGGAGGTTACAGTAAGCCAACATTGTGCCACTGCACTCCAGCCTGGGCAACAGAGCGAGACTCTGTCTCAAAAAAAGAAAGAAAAAACTTCATTTGCTGAGTTAGAACCAAAGACTCATAGGAATTCCTATCTGTCACACTGAAAATAATGATGAAAATGATGGAGGAAAACAAGGAGAATATGAAGCAAATATGAAATGGAAGTCATCTGTTGTTAAATGGAGATGAAGCATATACATCTGTTGCCACTCCCTGCTAAAATTCCATAATAATTATAGGAAAAGAATAGTAATAATATAGACTCACAGTGACTAAGATGAAAGAGGAGGCGATAAAGAAGACAAAAAATGTTAACACATCTTTAGAAAATGGAAGACTGACTTAGAACAGGAAGCGCTTAAACCTAAGAGTCTGCAGAGAAGGATGCCCTAGACAAAGAAGGAAGCCATTCACACTGAAGAACCCATGAGAGTTCCCAGAATTGGAGGCACCAGGTGATTTAGAAGGTAAGGTGAAGAGAGAGGCTGAAATCTGGAGTGTTGGTTGAAAGCCTATCAGATTAACTCTTAGATTCAAGATCCTTCCTCCTGCCTGCACAGCCAGGGGACTTCTATGTTTCAACACAAACAGGAAAAAGCTTATCCTCTGGCTCTGCACTCAGGGTAAGCACACTGTCAGGTGGGAGGTGGAGCCATACAGAAACCTAGGGACTAAGTGAAAAATCAGTGCATGCACTGAGACATCTCCAGTCTCTTCACTCATCCCACAGAATGCTAGCAACTAGGTTTATACCTGCTTCCCAAGGTAAGAGGTATGAATTTCTCCTCTAGAGAAAAGAAAACCTCCCTAAAATATCTGACAGTGACATTTGGGGTGCCCCATCAAGACTATCAGGTTGCTGCTCCATGGAAGCCCTCCATTGTTCTATGGAACTGTTCTCTGGAAGCCCTCCAAGCCTGTCCATAAAGTTCTTGGCTCTCTAGCGACTCACTGCTAAGTATTAATGCACAGCCTAAGACATCAGATATTAGAGAAAAGCTTTCAACATGAAAAACAAAGATCAAAACTAACTGGGAAAAAAAAGAACAAGAAGGAAACAGAAAATGCAGGATGCAGGGGAAAATTTCAAAATATTTGATTAACATCCTCAAGGAGACAAGAATATATGTCATACTAATAAAGAACAGGATAATATTAAAAAGAGAAACCATCAGGAAATAAAAAATTAACAGTATATAAGCATATTCTCACTCATGTGAAAGAGACAAAAGTTGATCTCATAGAAGTAAGAAGTAAAACGGAGGATACTAGAGGCTGGGAAGGGTGAGGGGAAGGAAGGAATAGGGAAATATTTGTTAAAGGATGTAAATTATAGCTAGTAGGAGGAATTAGTGCTCTATACCATTGTAGAATATTATATATTTCAAATAGCTAGAAAGAGGACACTGTTCCCAATACAAAGAAATAATAAATGTTTGAGGTGATGGATATGCTAATTATCCTTATCTGATCACTATACATTATATGTAGTGAAATATCACTATGTACTCCATGAATATGTATATTATGATTTGTCAATTAAAAAAGAAAATTAAAAAAGAAAATAAAGTATATAATTTTTAAATAACTCAGTAAGAGAGGCCAGGCACAATGGCTCATGCCTGTAATCCCAGCACTTTGGGAAGCTGAGGCAGGCTCACTTTGAGCTCAGGAGTCTGAGACCAGCCTGGGCAACATAGTGAAATACCATCTCTAGAAAACAAACAAAAAATCAACAGGAAAGACAGAAGGTAAAATTGAAAAAGTTTCCCAAAATAATAGAAACACTATTGGAGAAAAGAGCAAAACTGATTATCAAATCAGAGAATCACCCCCAGAATTCTGATAGTTAACTAATATAAATTCCAGAAAGAAAAGACAAAAAATAGATAGGTAAAAATCACTGAAGAACTAACATGTAAATGCTCCCCAAAACTGAAATATGTAAATTTCTAAATTCAAGCGGCTTAATGAGTTCCTAAAGTAAATGTAAAAGGATCCTAACTAAGGCAGACATTGTAATATTTCAGAACACTAGGGCCAAATATAAAAACTTAAAAGCATCCATAAAGAAAGAAAAAAATACTGTGTTCATAAAAATACTGGGGAAACACATCAGAGTTCTTACTAGCAACACTGAAAATTATAAGAAAATGGACCAGTGCTTTAAAGTTCTGAGAAAAAATATTCCAATCTAGAATTCTATATCTTCAAACTACATATCAAGATTTTTCTAATAGGCAATGCCTTAAAAATTCTGTCTCCAGTGTATGATTTCTCAAGAAACTTATGGAGTATGTGCTTCATCAAAATGAGGGAGAAAATGAAGAAAGAAAAACATATGGGACCTAGGAAGCAAGAAATCAACACAAGAAAAAAGACAAAGGGAATTACCCGGGGGTGTGAATACGGACCCCAGGAGAAAAGCCACACAGCAGCCTGGGATACATCAGCCCAAAGGAAGCAAGAAAACCCAGGCTCTGGGAGCGCCGTTTCCAAGGGGGGAAATGGACACGAGGGATTTCCTTAGGAGGTTGTTGATGTTGCTGTGTTGTTACCATATTAAGAGGAATTTTAAATTTTGTTGGCAAATTCAGGAAGAATAAGTGATGGGTGTGCGAAAAAGTACATAAAAAGCTTTAAAAGGAAGGCAACTTCTAAATCAAAACAAATACAAAATATTGTTCAAGGAAAGAAATATCAATGTGGTTCAACACGTGAAATCACTACTTGGTCCAGCTGTGAAGACTATCCACATTGTCATAAATGTTAAATCAAAATTTAAACAAGAATTGTGATAAAATTATTTTAGGAAGAGAAAGGAGGAAGAGAAGTGTATGTGTATGCACAAGTGTGTAAGTGTGTGTGTGTGCACGCATGTGCGTGCGTGAAGTGACAGTTGTTGCAATATTAAATCCCTATAGTAATATTTAATATATTTTAAAATATCTGTTTAAGCACATTATTTAGAAATATTGGGATAAGTAGCAGAAGAAACTGCTCAGTTTCTTTATAAACTTCAGATTCTTATTTAAAGCTCTTTGTGAATGTGTTTATGATTGCGAAAACTAATTTAAAGGAGTCATCTAGTATTTCTGGGAGATCCATAAATCCTCTATTAAATAACTAAAAACTGTATCCCTAATCCTAGTTAGAGGTCAGACTACCAGATACCCTGCAAAAAAATGTAGGCTGCCCACTGCTTTCAAGAACCACAATAATATAATTGGTGTGTGGGAAAAGCCTTAGACCTAGAGTTCATCTGGAGACAACTTACTTAACCTCTCTGAGCTTTCACTTGTCTCATTTCTAATCTTAAAAAGTTCACTGGGAACTAACTAAACTCAAATGAAAGGCAAATAACAAAAGTGAGACAGACCAAGCACAAACGCCAGCATCCCTTACAGAGGACAGTCTCAACTCAGATGCAGCCAACTGTTGTCATGAAGGCCTGTTGTTGCTAAGAGATCAGATGGTTCAAGAGAAACTGGAAATTTCAATTTTGACATGAAACTTCAGGATTTTAAAATACTGTTTACTTTTTTTTTTTTTCGAGGTGGAGTTTCAGTCTCATTGCCCAGGCTAGAGGGCAATGGCGCAATCTCGGCTCACAGCAACCTCCGCCTCCTGGGTTCAACCGATTGTCCTGCCTCAGCCTCCCAAGTAGTTGGGATTACAGGCACCCACCACCATGCCCACTAATTTTTTGTATTTTTAGTAGAGATGGAGTTTCATCATGTTGGCCAGGCTAGTCTCGAACTCCTGACTTCAGGTGATCTGCCCACTTTGGCCTCCCAAAGTGCTGGGATTACAGGCGTGAGCCACTGCGCCCAGCTAAAATACTGGTTTAAAATGCACAGTGCCTACCAAACCAAACCTATCTGCAGACCACCTCCAATTCACAGATTGCCAGTAAAGACCTCTAAATTAGATGAGCATGAATGCCCTTAGATCTATGACTCTGTGGCAATGCAATGTTGTATGACTGAAAATCTTCACTGAATGAACGTTTCTTCACCACTAAACAGGCAGTGTGTTTTTACTCAAACTTGACATACCACATTACTTCATTTTGTAACTTTTTTTTTTCCATTATGAATACTCACAAATCTTAAAACCCAAGATCAGCACAGAGTCTTTACTCAAAGAAGTACAGTCATCAACAGATAGGGTCTGCCCAACACAACCGGGCCAAAAAATCAGGGAGTAATTTTCACAGGTACACAATTGAGTAAGAACTATCATCAATCTGTCTTTTCAGACATAATTAATCCATAAAGATAGAAATCTATTTTAAATGAAAAGGACAATATCAAGCTCAGTATTTGCTAAGATTATCTTTCAGTTCTCCATGAGGAAACTTTTCCCTACCACTGATAATTATCTTCTTGTTTCACAGATCTGGAAAGCATGAAGACTGGGCTTTTTTTCCTATGTATCTTGGGAACTGCAGCTGCAATCCCGGTAAATTTCCTTTCTTCTTCTGTTATTGCATCTCTTTCTCCTGACATTTAGTTCAGAAATCCTCCATTTAAAAGAAAATGTTCGTATATAACGGCTTGAAATTCTCTTTTTTATTTCAATTATATTCTTTATTGCTCAAGTAATAAATAAATAACTGGAAAACTCAAGATAAGGTACTTAAAAAAAAATCTTTTTTAGAACTATCTGGTTCTACAAGACACAATAAATATGCAGCAGAAAGTTTGGGCTATCAGTTTCTTAGCCATAGAATATGCCCAAATATTCAAGGGACTGGAAGAAACAAATTCTCCCAGGGAAGCTCATCACATTGGTATTATAAACCTAAGACTTTAGGTAGGGAGCGGTGCCTCATGCCTGTAATAGCAGCACTTTGGGAGGCCGAGGCAGGTGGATCACCTGAGGTCGGGAGTTCAAGATCAGCCTGGCCAACATGGTGAGAACCTGTCTCTACTAAAAACTACAAAAATCAGCTGGGGGTGGTGGCGGGCACCTATAATCCCAGCTACCCAGGAGGCTGAGGCAAGGAGAATCACTTAACCCATGAGGCGGAGGTTGCAGTAAGCCAAGATCACGCCACTGCACTCCAGCCTGAGCAACAGAGAGAGACTCCGTCTCGAAAAAAAAAAAAAAAAAAAAAAAAAGATTGTGTATATCCACAGGCTCCAGCAGCATTTTCTTCAAGATAAATAGATGCTGGCTGAGAAATTTTGAGAGTCTATAATGAAATCAGGAACCAATGGGTTAGGCAGGAAACAATATGGTAATCATAAATCAGCTCCTAAATCATCCTTGGGAGGCTAAGCAAGTACGCTGAAAGTAGTTAGGACTAGAATACTCTCTTCTTCATGTTCAGATATACTGGTCCCATTTGCACAGCAATAAAGCAGCTGTACACAAATCAGATCATTTGAAACCACATCAGCGACCTCAAAACAAACTGAAAGTTAAAAAAAAAATGACACCATGGCATGGATGACCACGTGGGATGTTCCACAAATGATCCATGTAATCCTTAATTAAACCAAAGGATTCATGCCACTTTTTTTCTCTCCAAATGGAGGAATCAGCCTCCTTTAAATAGACAAAGCAATTTCTCAATTTTCCCTTTCCTCTGTCCCTCTCTAGGTCTAAAATTCTGTCCTTGCTTTTCAGATAAGTTGTTAGCTAGCTCCTCGTTGACAAATGTGTCAGCAAACGCACACTCCATGGCACCCAGAGAAAGCCGTTCTTGGAAAACAGAGTTTATGACCACTATCAGGGATCACACTTAAGTAGTGTGGATCTACTCCAGCTGAAATTATACATTACACCCTGAAATTACAAAAGTGGGGCAAATCAATGTTCAACACTGAAAGGAGTTCCCACACAACCATTGTTTTCTCCTGAAAATATACTTTGTCCTTGCAGCAGTTGCTGTTAAGTAAATAAACATCAAAAAGCGTCTTCGGGCCAGGCACAGTGGCTCCTGCCTATAATCCCAGCACTTTGGGAGGCCCAGGCTAGAGAATCACTTGAGCCCAGTTCAAGACCAGCCTGGGTAACATAGTGAGACCTTGTGTCTACAAAAAATGAACAAAAAATTAGCCAGGTGCCATGATATGTGCCTGTAGTCCCAGCTACATGGAAGGAAAAGGAGGGAGGATCCCTTGAGCCACGGGGATCGAGGCTGCAGTGAGCCAAGATTGCACCACAGCACTCCAGCCTGGGTGATGGAGCAAGACCTTGTCTCAAAAAAAAAAAAAGTGTTTGAACCAAATGTTTGAATGATATACCTGCATTTAGACACATTCCAGATGTTTCCTTTCTGGGACAATTTAATATCAATTAAACCTAGCCAAGTGCTGGAAAGTTAAGTATCTTCTCATAGGACTGACCTATTAAAAATTTGAATCATTTTCCCTGCCTGCCTGAATTCTCCAGATGTAAATGGATTCTATGTGGTTGGGAGATTCCAAATAGATTTCCAGGGGGCATGTTAAATAAATAGAAATATGGCCATAATGATAACACATAATTTTAATTTCAGAATATTTCTGAAAGTAAAATAGCTGCCATTTTTTGTGTGCATTTCTTCCTGCCTAGGCAGTAGGGGGATGGAAGGGGAGAGAGAGTGACCAGTTCTCCACTAATAAGCCTAAAATCTCCCCCATCCATTGCCTTCTATGCTGGCTCTGTTGGCAGCTCACCAAAATGGCCACCATTCTTTCTCCTTTTTACCCTTCTTTAAGGCTTCTTTATAAACTTTTCCAAATTCATTACTCATTTTAGTTGAAAAGGAGATAAGAAGCAAAAGAGCAAACCAAACCTAATATAAATCCTTTACTTTGGTCAGGAGCTGTGGCTCACATCTGTAATATCAGCACTTTGGGAGGCCAAGGTAGACAGATCATTTGAGGCTAGGAGTTCGAGACCAGACTGGCCAACATGGCGAAACCCTATCTCTACTAAAAAACAAATAAATACAAAAATTAGTGTAGCATGTTGGCCCTGTAATCCCAGCTACTAAGGAGGCTGAGACATGAGAATTGCTTGAACCCAGCAGGTGGAGGTTACAGTGAGCCGAGATCCCACCACTGTACTCCACCCTGGGCGACAGAGCAAGACTTTGTCTCAAAAAAGAATTAAAAATTAAAAAATAAGTCCAAGCTGGTCACAGTGGCTCACGCTTGTAATCCAAGCACTTTGAGAGGTCAAGGCGGGAAGATCACCTGAGGTCAGGAGTTCAAGACCAGCCTGAACAACATGGAGAAACCCCATCTCTATTAAAAATACAAAATTAGCTCGGCGTGGTGACACATGCCTGTAATCCTAGCTACTCAGGAAACAGAGGCAGGAGAATCGCTGAAACCTGGGAGGCAGAGGTTGCAGTGAGCCGAGATCACGCCACTGCTCTCCAGCCTGGGCAACAAGAGTGAAACTCTGTCTCAAAAAAATTTTTTTTAATTAATTAACTAATTAATTAATCCTGTACTCCATGGCTTGCTTTATGTTACACAGTCAGCACTACAGAACCTGCTAATGAAATAAAAATAAGTTAATCCAAATAGAATCCAAGTTTCATACTTACACCCGTATATGCCATCTGAGTGGCCAGAGCTTCTCTCTAATAAAGATTCATGGTGAATATCGCTTCAGATATTGGGCAGTTTATATCATTACCACACTGTGACATTAGTAGTAGCAACAGTAATTTTCAGTTGGGCAACTCCTTAAAATTCATAAAATATTTGTTATATGTAACCTTATTTTGATGTCTCTGCTCACTTGATATTTATTGCCACCTTGAGAAGCAGCAGGGTAGAAATTAATGACCTTGGCCGGGCGTGGTGGCTCACACCTATAATCCCAGCACTTTGGGAAGCCAAGACAGAAAGATCACTTGAGCTCAGGAGTTCGAAGCCAGCCTGGGCAACATAGTGAAACCCCATCTCTACAAAAAATACAAAAATTAGCCAGGAATGGTGATGCCTGTAGTCCCAGATACTCGGAAGGCTGAGGTGGGAGGGTGGCTTGAACCTGGGAGGCAGAGGTTGCAGTGAGCCGAGATTACACCACTGCACTGCAGCCTGGGCAACAGACTGGAGTTAATTAATTAAGTTAAAATAATTACTTTTATTAATTTTTTAATTAATAAAAATATTAACAACCTGTCAAACCACAGATAGAAAGTAAATAGCAGAGGCAAGACTTGAATGGAGGCCTCTTCTCTTCAAGTTCAGTTGTTCCATTTCCCCATCAAGCATCACTGACGAGCTCTTCATCCAAGTCTCCAGTATTGCTAGAAACAGGGCCATCTCCTAATATAAATTAATACTCCAGATTTTCCCTTTTCTATTAGGCTTAGTACCCTGTCTCACACAGTCTTTGAATTACGTCTAATTTTTTTTTTTTTTTGAGACAGAATTTCACTCTTGTTACCCCGGCTGGAGTGCAATGGCACGTTCTTGGCTCATTGCAACGTCTGCCTCCAGGTTCAAGCAATTCTCCTGCCTCAGCTTCCCGAGTAGCTGGGATAAAAGGTGCCCGCCACCACGCCCAGCTAATTTTTTGTATTTTTGGTAGAGATGGGGTTTCACCATGTTGGCCAGACTGGTCTTGAACTCCTGACCTCAGGTGATCTGCCCTCCTCTGCCTCCCAAAGTACTGAGATTTCAGGAGTGAGCCACCACCCCCATCCTCTAAACTGTTTTTTATTAAAATTTCCTGATCAATGTTAAATCAAATAAATATTGCTAAAAAGTTTACAACTTTTTCTGCTAATTATCAGTGAGTACTTAAATTAGGAAAATGTACAATACTGTATCTTATGGTTAATTTTATTTGACTTCAACTTTCTGCTAAACAACACTTTTCAAAATTGTAAAGTACAAATGCTTTGCAAAAGTTTGAAAAACACAGAAAATAATTTCAAAACTGAAAGTTACCATTATTCAAATGCTTTTTGCTCTATTTTCATCCAGTCTCTGCATAAATAACTTTTTCTTAATCACATTTGAGATTCTGCTTCCACTTAACATTCTGTTCTAGGCATTTGCTTATATCCTCAAAAACTCTAGAGAATATTTTTTAATTGTTGCTATGAATGAAGTATATTGCTACTAATAATGATGACAAAAAGAGTAGCAAATTTTTAAATTATCATCCAGACATAAATAACAAAAACCAGTTTTTAATTTTTTCAGACAAATGCAAGATTATTATCTGATCGTTCCAAACCAACTGCTGAAACGGTAGCGCCCATCAACACTGCAATCCCCAGCTTAAGGGCTGAAGATGCAGAAAATGGAAAAGAAACAGCAGTATCCACAGAAGCCCATCCTCACCATAAGGTAAAAGTAACATTATTTATATTAATATAATTTTTAAATTCTCCAAAGTTCTTAGTTTCAAAGCCTGGTCAAAGAGATTATGTCATTTATGTCTCAGTTTAATATTTTTAACATGATGATCACCTCAACTGCCTTCAATCACTACACCAGAAGAATTATGAGGATTAATGAGTTTTATTATTTGGGCTGAGCTGCTGCATACTTGTTTCATTTTATAAAATTCAAATTCAGTTTAAACCTGTGGCTACAGAGTGTGAAGAACATTATAAACATGTTTATGTGATAGTGTGTGAAGAAAAAGAATGATGCATATTAAATGTTACCTTAGGCATAAGTATGGTTACATTATCATTTGTTTGAAGAATAAATTTTTTTTTCTTTTAAGGCTGAAACATCTTCAGTACTAAAACCAAAAGAGGAAGGCCATGAGCAGTCAGCAGAACAGGGCAAGAGTTCTAGCCAAGAGCTGGGATTGAAGGACCAAGAGGACAGCGATGGTGACTTAAGTGTGGATTTGGAGTATGCACCAACTGAAGGTACACTGGACATAAAAGAAGATATGAGTGAACCTCAGGAGAAAAATCTCTCAGAGAACATTGATTTTCTGGCTCCTAGTGTCAGTTCCTTCATAGATTCTAACCAACAAGAAAGTATCACAAAGGGAGAGGAAAATGAAGAACAACCTACAAATGATTCACATCATCAGTTGAACAGGAGCAGTAAACATGGCCACCTAACGGATCAAGGAAACCAAGAGCAGGATCCAAATATTTCCAATGGAGAAGAGGAAGAAGAAAAAGAACCAGGTGAAGTTGGTACCCACAATGATGACCAAGAAAGAAAGACAGAATTGCCCAGGGAGCATTCTAACAGCAAGCAGGAGGAAGACGATTCCCAGTCTGATGATATTTTGGAAGAGTCTGATCAACCAACTCAAGTAAGCAAGATGCAGAAGGATGAATTTGAGCAGGCTAACCAAGAACAAGAAGAAGATAATTTCAATGCAGAAATGGAAGAGGAAAATGCATCAAACGTTGATAAGCACATTCAAGAGACTGAATGGCAGAGTCAAGACAGTAAAACTGGCCCTGAAGCTATCAACAACCACAAAGAGATAGATGAGGCTCTGCTCATGGAGCCTACGGATGATGGTAACACCATGCCCAGAAATCATGGAGCTGATGATAATGGGGGTGATGATGGCGATGATGGCTCCAGACACAGGGCAAGTGATGACTACTTCATCCCAAGCCAGGCCTTTCTAGACGCCGAGAGAGCTCAATCCATTGCCTATCACCTCAAAATTGAGGAGCAAAGACAAAAAGCACATGAAAATGAAAATATAGATACCAGTGAGCCTGGGGAATACCAAGAAGTAAGATTATTTTAAATGGTCCCTGTCCAATAAAGTCAGCATTATCAACAGTTATGACCCTTCTCTGTGCTCGCACAGTGTCCTGTGTGTATGTCTACTCGCACATTACTAGAATATATAATAATTATTTATTTTTAGGTCCATCTCTATCATTAAGCTGAGAATGCCTGTTTTATTTGGGTCCCCCTAGAAGCAGATCTTGGATTTGAGTGTTGTTTATTTGAGAAGCAGAGGGAACAAAGATTGAGGAGTGGAGACGTGATACAAAAAGGAAAGGAAGCTAATAAAAGGAACATCATTCAAGCCATGTAAAGACACTTTCTCATAATTATTCCATTTGGGGACTGAAGAAGCTAGGGCACTTATTTTGGCTGAGGATTGCTAGGGAGATATTAATTTCCCAGCATTTCCAGTCTGTCCCTTGAATGGGCCAGGTCAATTTCCATGATTTTCCAGGCACAGAAATGCAGACGTTAGCCATTTAAAGTCCCTGGAACTAGTTGGAATAATAAATTATGACAGATGTGAAGGATGGGAGACATTGACAGCTACTGCTCTAATGCCTTGAAAGCAGATGTCATATTGTATTCAAGTTGAATCACCAGTGTCCAACAAAATGCCTCTGACATAGTAAAAGATCCAATGATGTTTATTGAATTAGTTATAAAGATTAAGGCCCTACTTTATTAAGCAAACACATACCAAAATAATAATCTGGAAACCATAGCAGGGTTGGGGCAGGAGGAAGCATATCTGGAGCTTTCATGCAAAATCCTGGCAGTCACCCACCAGCAGGACTTGGCACAGATTTTGGTGCACAAGGTCAGTGGTAAAACCTCAGTTACTGAGAACTCTGCTGCCACTCTAATGTAGGCGTTTTCTTATACCTTAAAAGCCTGGTGTAAAAGCTTTACCAACAAATTCAGAAAGATTTCCAGTGTAACTCTGTCTTAGCAACAAAATGACAAGATAATACTACATTTCTAGTGTTTTCTCATATCCAAAGAGGAGACTCCAAGTCTTATTGAGTAACCCCCTGAGAGACTGCACTAAATCCCATTGATAAAGATAGAAATGGGTCCTGTTCTCCAAGAGTTACTGTCTACCTCCACAGTTGTGACTGATTTCCCTTTCCTTTTTTTTTTTTTTTAAGATGGAGTCTCACTCTGTCACCCAGTCTGGAGTGCAGCGGCGTGATGTCAGCTCACTGCAACCTCTGCCTCCCAGGTTCAAGCAACTCTTCTATCTCAGTCTCCTGAGTAGCTGGGACTCCAGGTGCCTGCCACCACGCCCAGCTAATTTTTGTATTTTTAGTAGAGACGGGGTTTCACCTTGCTGGTCAGGGTGGTCTCAAACTCCTGACCACAGGTGATCCACCTGCCTTGGCCTCCCAAAGTGCTAGGATTACAGGCTCTCTTTCTTTTCTTTCTTTCTTTCTTTCTTCTTTCTTTCTTTATTTCTTTCCTTCCTTCTTTCTTTTTCTTTCTTTCTTTCTCTCTTTCCCTATTCTCTTTCTCTCTTTTTTTCTTTCTTTCTTTTTTGTTTTGTTTTTAGAGATGGAGTCTTGCCGTGTCTCCCAGGCTGGAGTGCAGTGGTGCAATCACAGCTCACTGCAGCTTCAACCTCCTGGGTTCTAGCAATCCTCCCACCTTAGCCTCCTGAGTAACTGAGACCATAGACATGGACCACCATGCCCAGCTGATATTTTTCCTTCTTTTTTCTTTTTTATTTATTTTTATTTTTTGTAGAGATGGAGTTTCCCTATGTTGCCCAGGCTGGTCTTGAACTCCTGAGCTCAAGTGAATCTCCCACCATGGCTTCCCAAAGTGCTAGGATTACACTGCACTCAGCCTGGTTTCCCTTTCTGAGATCTGAAATGATTTGAGCATGAAAAACACTCTGTGAACGTATGCACAGTGGGAATATAAATTAAGTAATGGCTCTCTTCATAGTAGATTTTAACTTTTGCTCTTGTTATTCTAAAGGCCAAGAAAGCAGACAACTCATCAAATGATGATGAGACGTCAAGTGAAGGCAATACGAGGGTGCATGGTGTGGGTGAGTATGCAAAAAGCAAACTGTCTGTGACTATATTAAGGAAGAAATGGAATCTGCCATTTTGGGTTTCCCCTCCATCTGTGGTGACTACTGCATAGAATTTTTCCTCTCCCCAGTCCTCCCCAAGGAAAGGCTACCATAAATTGTTGATATTTTCTTGTGTATATTTGACATACAACTATGAGTAAATTTGTTTACAAACTGGAAGCCCTGTTGAGATATTAGTGAAAAGGCTAGCATTCCTTTTCCTTAAATCCTTTTTCTTCTGAAAAGAATTAATTCTATCTTATTTATTCTAAAGTCCATAACTTGCTGGTGAATTTATATCCCATTCTTAATAAAGGACCTAATTCCTCCCTCATGACAAATATTTTGAATTTCTGCCTTATTTCACTTCTGACAAGCCTGAACAACATTGCACGAAGGACTTCAGACTGTGATCATCTCAGGTTTAGAAGAGCTGTCTGTTCTTTGCACATCTCCAATTCAGACTGCTACAAGAGGAAATCTAGATTATCATGTAAAATAGTCTGTAAAATTATCACGTAAAATAGAAGGTTCCATGTGGAAATTAACACATTGATTAAAAAGGATTCTAATGTCTTCCCACTTACAAATTTGCAAATTTCAAGGACTTCAAAATTTCCCCTTCATCAGTGAAAAGGAAGCTAGTTGAGTGAATTTGTATTTGCATACTCAATTTAACTCTGTCGTGTTTCCTGTCCAATCTTTTCTGTTAGATTCTTGCATGAGCTTCCAGTGTAAAAGAGGTCACATCTGTAAGGCAGACCAACAGGGAAAACCTCACTGTGTCTGCCAGGATCCAGTGACTTGTCCTCCGACAAAACTCCTTGACCAAGTAAGTATTCTACAAAATAGTCTTTAAGTGGCCTCCAAAAGGTAAGCGACTGAAATGAAAATGTTTGCAATCGAAATTTTTGCTTAAAAAAGGTAGGTACAGCCGGGTGCGGTGACTCGCGCCTGTGGTCCCAGCTACTCGGGAGGCTGAGATAGGAGAATTGCTTGGACCCCAGAGGAGGAGGTCACAGTGAGCAGAGATTGTGCCACTACACTCCAGCCTGGGCGACAGAATGAGACTTCATCTAAAAAAAAAAAAAAAAAAAAAAAAAAAAAAGGTAGGTACATAGGTTATCATCTAATATTTGAAGAAATATTAAACAAGAATAAATGCCAACAAAATCAAAGAATTTCAATTGTGCCATAAAAAGACAACAGTGGCATTTGAGCTGTAGAACCCATTTCAAAACTCACGCCAGGCTTGGAACATCTGCAGTTTTCATTCAACTGAGCTTATCTAGAGCTAAGTTGTCATCACCGTTGGTACAGTTTAGTTGATTTTTTTAATGCCAAAAAGGACAATTATGATTTTAATAATCTCACCTACTCGACCACATCTTTGGCATAGCACTGTTATCAGAGTATGAGCTTTAAGGAGCAGAGTGTCTTCCAATTAGCATTTGGCTCTATCAGCTTTTTCTCCTGCTTATCTCCCATAGGTTTGTGGCACTGACAATCAGACCTATGCCAGTTCCTGTCATCTATTTGCTACTAAATGCAGACTGGAGGGAACCAAAAAGGGGCATCAACTGCAGCTGGATTATTTTGGAGCCTGCAAATGTAAGATTATGTCCCTCCTGTCAACCATCATCTTTGAGAGGGTTTGGGGTGAATCTGGACATGCCTGAATTATCTACATGCAAACAGGAAAAATCTAATATAGCTCTGAACACACACACACACACACACACACACACACACACACACACACACACACAAATCCACTGAAGAAATTTAAAAAATAAGAACTCCCAGGCCTTAATTGTAGGAGATTCTGATTTAACTGAACAAGGCTGGAACCCTGACATGGTTTTTTTATTTGTTTTTAAAGTAACCTAGACAATTCTAATGTTCAGCCAGGGCTCAGAACCACTATGATAATGTTATCCACTTAATCACAGAGTTGAATTACTGGAATTTTGCTACATTATTTGCCCTCTTCTCAATTTAATTTAAGCCATTGCCAAGAAGTTTTCAGACAACATATTCTTCCAGAAGTTTTTTAAGGCTGTCTTCCTTCCCCAGGATACTCTCAATTGTGTTTGGCTCCCCTTACTGCTAAGCGATTCTCCACATTAGCAGTGCTCAGTAATATTTTTGGGTCTCCTCTCCTTCCAGACCCAGGAGAGGATGAAACATGTCAGCCCCCTGGATGTTAGGTATGACCATATATCTTTTTTGTCCAATGAAATGAGAATAAAAATCGTCTGTGTGAGTTCTGGGCAGAAGCACTGAAGAGCTGGGGTATGGTTCTCCATCCTCTGCTCCTTTGTCACCATAATCTCTCTTTGAGATAGTAGCCTCAAAAAATGGCAATGTCCTTGGTGGCTGGCAAGATGGCCAAATAGGAACAGTTCTGGTCTGCAGTTCCCAGAGAGATCAATGCAGAAGGCGAGTGATTTCTCCATTTCCAGCTGAAGTGTCCAGCTCATCTCATTGGGACTGGTTAGACAGTGGGTGCAGCCCACAGAGGGCGAGCCGAAGCAGGGTGGGGTGTTGCCTTACCTGGGAAGCACAAAGGATCAGGGAACTCGGGAACTCCCTCCACTAACCAAGGGAAGCCTCAAGAGACCATGCCATGAGGGATGGTGTACTCTGGCTCAGATACTATGCTTTTCTCATGATATTCACAACCCACAGACCAGGAGATTCCCTTAGGTGCCTACAGCACAAAGGCCCTGAGTTTCAAGCACAAAACTGGGTGGTCATTTGGGCAGACACCAAGCTTGCTACAGGATTTTTTTTTCATACCCCAGTGGCACCTGGAATGCCAGCGAGACAGAACCATTCACTTCCCTGAAAAGGGGGTTGAAGCCAGGGAGCCAAGTTGTCTAGCTCAGTGGATCCTACCCCCATGAAGCCCAGCAGGCTAAGATCCACGGACTTGAAATTCTCACTGCCAGCACAGCAGTCTGAAGTTTGTCTGGGACCCTCAAGCTTGGTGGGGGGAGGCACGTTCACCATTACTGACATTTGAGTAGGTGATTTTCCCCTCACATTGTAAACAAAGCCAACTGAAAGTTCAAACTGGGCAGAGCCCACCACAGTGTCACAAAGCTGCTATATCCAGATGGCCTCTCTAGATTTTTCCTCTCTGGGCAGGGCATCTCTGAAAAAAAGGCAGCAGCCCCTGTCAGGGGCTTATAGATAAAATGCCCATCTCCCTGGGCAGAGAACATGGGGGAAGAAGTGTCTGTGAGGACAGCTCCAGCAGACTTAGACGTTCCTGCCTGTCACCTCTGAAGAAAGCAGCGGATCTGCCAGCACAACACTTAAGCTCTGCTAAGGGTCTGACTGCCTCTGGTCTGACTGCCTCTTCAAGTGAGCCCCTGACCTCCATGCCTCCTGACTGAGAGACACCTCTGAGCGAGGACTGACAGACACCTCATACAGGAGAGCTCCATCTGGCATCTGGTGGGTGCCCCGCTGGAACAAAGCTTCCAAAGGAAGGAACAGGTAGCAATCTTTGCTGTTCTGTACCCTCTGCTGGTGATACCCAGGCAAACAGGGTCTGGAATGGACCTCCAGCAAACTCCAGCAGACCTGCAGCAGATGGACCTGCCTGTTAGAAGGAAAACTAACAAACAGAAAGGAATAGCATCAGCAACAACAGAAAGATCATCCACAGAGAAACCCCATCAGAAGGTCACCAACATCAAAGACCAAAAATAGATAAATCCACAAAGATGAGGAAAAACCAATGCAAAAAAGGCTAAAAATTCCAAAAACCAGAATGCCTCTCCTCCTCCAAAGGATCACAACTCCTCACCAGCAAGGGAACAAAACCAGATGGAGAATGAGTTTGATGAATTGACAGAGTAGGCCTCAGAAGGTGGGTAATAACAAACTCCTCTGAACTAAAGGAGCATGTTCTAACCCAATGCAAGGAAGCTAAGAAGGTCCCAATGCAAGAAACCTTGAAAAAAGGTTAGAGGAATTGCTAACTAGAATAACCAGTTTAGAGAAGAACATAAATGACCTGATAGAGCTGGAAAACACAGCACAAGAACTTCATGAAACATACGCAAGTATTAATAGCCAAATCGATCAAGCAGAAGAAAGGATAACAGAGATTGAAGTTCAACTTAATGAAATAAAGCATGAAAACAATTTTAGAGAAGAAAGAATAAAAGGGAACAAACAAAGCCTCCAAGAAATACAGGACTATGTGGAAAGACTAAGCCTACATTTCATTGGTGTACCTGAAAGTGATGAGGAGAATGGAACCAAGCTGAAAAACATACATCAGGATATAATCTAGGAGAACTTCCCCAACCTAACAAGACAGGTCAACATTCAAATTCAGGAAATACAGAGTACATCACAAAGATACTCCTCAAGAAAAGCAACCCCAAGACACATAATTATCAGATTCACCAAGGTTGAAATGAAGGAAAAAATGTTGAGGGCAGCCAGAGAGGTTGGGTTACCCATAAAGGGAAGCCCACCAGGCTAACAGCAGACCTCTCTGCAGAAACTCTACAAACCAGAAGAGAATAGGGGCCAATGTTCAACATTCTTAAAGAAAAGAATTTGCAACCCAGAATTTCATATTCAGCCAAACTAAGCTTCATAAGCAAAGGAGAAATAAAATCCTTTACAGACAAGCAAATGCTAAGATATTTTGAGATATTTTGTCACCACCAGGCCTGCTTTACAAGAGCTCCTCAAGGTAGCACTAAATATGGAAAGGAAAATCTGGTACCAGCCATTGCAAAAACATAACAAATTGTAAAGACCATCAACACTATGAAGAAACTGCATCAACTAACAGGCAAAACAACCAGCTAGCAATATAATGACAGGATCAAATTCACACATAACAGTATTAACCTTAAATGTAAATGAGCTAAATGCCGTAATTAAAAGAATGAGACTGGCAAATTAGATAAAGAGTCAAGACCTGTCTGTGTGCTATATTCAGGAGACCCATCTCACATGCAAAGACACACATAGGCTCAAAATAAAATAAACACATGGAGGAATATTTAGCAAGCAAATGGAAAGCAATAAAAAAAAGCAGTGGTTGCTATCTTAGTCTCTGATAAAACAGACTTTAAATCAACAAAGATCAAAAAACACAAAGAAGGGCATTACATAATGGTAAAGGGATCGATGCAACAAAAAGAGTTAACTATCCTAAATATATAGGCACCCAATACAAGAGCACCCAGATTCATAAAGCAAGTTCCTGGAGATCTACAAAGAGACTTAGACTTCCACACAATAACAGTGGGAGACTTTAACACCCCACTGTCAATATTAGAATGATCAATGAGATGGAAAATTAACAAAGATACTCAGGACTTGAACTCAGCTCTGAACCAAGCAGACCTAATAAGATATTTACAGAACTCTCCACCCCAAATCAACAGAATATACATTCTTCTCAACACCACATCACACTTATTCTAAAATTAACCACATAATTGGAAATAAAACACTCCTCAGCAAATGCAAAAGAACAAAAATCATAACAAACAGTCTCTCAGACCACAGTGCAATCAAATTAGAACTCAGGATTAAGAAATTCACACAAAACCATACAACTACATGGAAACTGAACAACCTGCTCTTGAATGACTATTGGGTAAATAACAAAATTAAGGTAGAAATAAAGAAGTTCTTTGAAACCAATGAGAACAAATATACAACATAGCAGAATCTCTGGGATACAGCTAATGTAGTGTTTAGAGGGAAATTTATAGCACTAAATCCCCATAGGAGAAAGTGGAAAAGATCTAAAATAGACACCCTAACATCACAATTAAAAGACCTAGAAAAGCAAGAGCAAGCAAATTCAAAAGCTAGCAGAAGACAAGAAATAACTAAGATGAGAGCAGAACTGAAGGAAACAGAGATATGAAAAATCCTTCAAAAAAATCAATGAACCCAAGAGCTGGGTTTTTTTTTTTTTTTTTTTGCGTGATTAACAGCATAGATAGACTGCTTGCCAGACTAATAAATTAGAAAATAGAAGAGAATCCAATAGAAAAAATAAAAAATAATAAATGGGATATTACCACTGATCCCACAGAAATACAAACTACCAGCAGAGAATATTATAAATACCTCTATGCAAATAAACTAAACAATCTAGAGGAAATGGATAAATTTCTGGACACATACACCTTCCCAGAACTAAACCAGGAAGAAGTTAAATCCCTGAATAGACCATTAACAAGTTCCGAAATTGAGGCAGTAATTAATACCCTACCAACCAAAAAAAGTCCAGGGCCAGAAAGATTCACAGCTGAATTCTGCCAGAGGTACAAAAAGGAGCTGGTATCATTCCTTCTGAAACTATTTCAAACAATAGAAAAAGAAGGACTCCTTCCTAACTCAATTTATGAGGTCAGCATCATCCTGATACCAAAACCTGGCAGAGATACAACAACAACAAAAAGAATATTTCAGGCCAAAATCCCTGATGAACATCAACGTGAAAATAAATCTTCAATAAAATACTGACAAACCGAATCTAGTAGCACATCAAAAAGCTTACCCATCATTATCAAGTCAGCTTCATCCCTGGAATGCAAGGCTAGTTCAACATATGCAAATCAATAAATGTAATCTATCACATAAACAGAACCAATGACAAAAATCACATGATTATCTCAATAGATGCAGAAAAGGCCTTCAATAAAATTCAACACCCATTCATGCTAAAAAAAACTCTCAATGAACTAGGTATTGATGAAAATTATCTCAAAATAATAAGAACTATTTATGACAAACACAGCCAGTATCATATTGAATGGGCAAAAGCTGGAAGCATTCTGTTGGAAAACCAGCACAAGACAAGAATGCCTTCTTTCACCACTCCTATTCAATACTGTATTGAAAGTTCTGGCCAGGGCAATCAGGCAAAAGAAAGAAATAAAGGGCATTCAAATAGAAAGAGAGGAAGTCAAATTGTCTCTGTTTGCAGATGACATAATTACATATTTAGAAGACCCATCATCTCAGCCCAAAATCTCCTTAAGCTGATAAGCAACTTCAGCAAAGTCACAGGATACAAAATCAATGTGCAAAAATCACAAGCATCCCTATACACCAATAACAGACTTAACAGAGAGCCAAATCATGAGCGAACTCCCATTCACAATTGCTACAAAGATAATAAAATAGCTAGGAATACAACTTGCAAGGGATGTGAAGGACCTCTTCAAGAAGAACTACAAACCACTGCTCAGGGAAATAAGAAAGAACACAAACAGATGGAAAAAAATTCCATGCTCATGGTTAGGAAGAATCAATATCATGAAAATGGCCATACTGCTCAAAGTAATTTATAGATTCAATGCTATCTCCATCAATCTACCATTGACTTTCTTCACAGAATTAGAAAAAAACTACTTTAAATTTCATATGGAACCAGAAAGAGCCCATATAGCCACGACAATCCTAAGCAAAAAGAACAAAGCTGGAGACATCATGCTACTTGACTTCAAACTATACTACAAGGCTACAGTAACCAAAACAGCATGGTACTGGTACCAAAACAGATACATAGACCAATGGAACAGAATAGAGGCTTCAGAAATAATGCCACACATCTGCAACCATCTGATCTTTGACAAACTTGACAAAAACAAGCAATGGGGAGAGGATTTCCAATTTAATAAATGGCATTGGGAAACTTGGCTAGCCATATGCAGAAAACTGAAACTGGACTCCTTCCTTACACCTTATACAAAAATTAACTCAAGATGGATTAAAGACTTAAACATAAGACCTAAAACCATAAAAACCCTAGAAGAAAATCTAGGCAATACCATTCAGGATATAGGCATGGGCAAAGATTCCATGACTAAAACACCAAAAGCAATGGCAATAAAAGCCAAAATTGACAAATGAAATCTAATTAAACTATAGAGCTTCTGCACAGCAAAAGAAACTATTATCAGAGTGAACAGGCAAACTACAGAATGGGAGAAAATTATTGCAATCTATCCATCTGACAAAAGTCTAATATCTAGAATCTACAAGGAACTTAAACAAATTTACAAGAAAAAAACAAACAACCCCATTAAAAAGTGGGTGAAGGATATGAACAGACATTTCTCAAAAGAAGACATTTATGTGGCCAACAAACATATGGAAAAAAGCTCATCATTACTGGTCATTAGAGAAATACAGATCAAAATCACAATGAACACCATCTCACACCAGTTAGAATGGTGATCATTAAAACGTTAGGAAACAACAAATGCTGGGAAGGATGTGGAGAAATGGGAATGCTTTTACACTATTGGTGAGAGTGTAAATTAATTCAACCATTGTGGAAGACAGTGTGGTGATTCCTCAAGGATCTAGAAATAGAAATACCATTCGACCCAGCAATCCCATTACTGGGTATATACCCAAAGGATTATAAATCATTCTACTATAAAGACACGCACACGTATGTTCATTGCAGCACTATTCACAATAGCAAAGACCTGGAATCAACCCAAATGGTCATCAATGATAGACTGGATAAAGAAAATGTAGCACATATACACCATGGAACACTATGCAGCCATTAAAAAAGGATGAGTTTATGTCCTTTGCAGGGACATGGAAGCTGGAAACCATCATTCTCAGCAAATTAACACAGAAACAGAAAATCAAACACCACAATTTATCACTCCTAAGTGGGAGTTGAACAATGAGAACACATGGACACAGGGAGGGGAACATCACACACTGGGGCCTGTCAGGGGCCCCTTTAAGTAGCCCAGAACTTAAAGTACAATAAAAATTTTAATAAAAAGAAAAAGAAAAAAAATGGCAATGTCATCCTGAGCTCCAGGGAGACTGCAGTGAGCAGAGTGCTCCTGCCACCTTGTATTGGATTTGTAGCAGAATTGCAAAATTGACTTTTGTTTCTTTAAGCCGCTAAGATTTAGCATTATTTCTTACCGTAGTATGAACTAATATCTACCTTTTCCTCTATTCAACAGCATTTGCCCCTCCACCTACAAACTTCAACTCTGATTCTACAGCAGTGGTTCTGGGGCCTAGTTGCACATCCAAATTGCTCTCGGAGCTTTAAAAACATCCCGATGCCCAGGCTTCACATCAGACCAATCACATCAGAATTTACTTGAATGGAAGCTGGCATTTGGTATGTTTTTTAAAACCCCAGGCAATTCTGTTGTGTCTCTGCCAGGGCTAAGGACCACTGTCCTAATAATGGGGCCCTGAGAAAGCTCCGTCAGTTACCAGAAGTTATTAAGCTTCCTATTATGAGGACTTGCCATAGGAAATGAATAATCCCAAAGATTACAGTACATTTTCTAATTGTAACAGCTATTCCTGTTTGTACGGACTTTGAAGTGACTCAGTTTCCTCTACGGATGAGAGACTGGCTCAAGAATATCCTCATGCAGCTTTATGAAGCCAACTCTGAACATGCTGGATATCTAAATGAGAAGCAGAGAAATAAAGTAAGTTATCCACAGGTTAGCTTCTTCAGTGTTTGTCTACAGGGCATGAGGAAGAAAGACATGGTGGGGAGCTACCTACCTCTGCATACTGGCAGAAGCTCACTATGCTTCCCCACACCTGGCTAGCCCACATGGCTTCACAGAAGAGAAGATGTCACCATTCATGCCACAAGGTTTCAGAAACCACCAAACTGCCCCATTCTTCCCAATGGTCAGTGGCCTGAATTAGGGCTCTTCAACTCATACCTAGAGCAAGCTCTGGTTGAGCAAAGTTAATATAAATTCAGCATTGATATGGTCAGGCCAAATATCTTATTTAAATCTAAGCATGTATTTTTTTTGCTCTCATAGGCCAGACATAGATGTATGATACAAAGGAAATCCATTACTCACAATATCAGTAATATTAAGATTCAAAAAGCACAGAACATTGATTCCAGAAGCTTCCAGAGAAAATTCATTCACCAGATAGTTACTGAGTGCCAGAAATTGACCTAAATACTGGAGATACAGCAATGAACCAGAAAAAATCTCTGCCTTCATGAGTTTACATTCTAGGTTAAGAGAAAGATTCTAAACAAATAAGTATATATGTGTGTGTGTGTCTCATGTATATATGTGTATATATTTGTATATATAGACCTATATATGCAAATATATAGGCATACATGCAATTATATAGTCAAATGAGCATTTATGCAAATATAATCGAATCAGCAAATACATGTATAAGTATGTCAGTTGGGATGAAACGTGCTGTGAAGATAAAACATGAAGGAGGGTGTGCATTAACTGTGTCAAATGCTGTTGATAGGTTGTAAGTTGAGGACTGAGAACTGGCCAGAGATTTTGCATGTCAAGGTTATTCACAGCAGCAAAGACTATTCACAATAGCAAAGTTGACTTTGATAGGAGCTGTTCCTGCGGTGGGAGAATGTCTAGGGAAGGAAGCTTCAGTGGACAGAGTTCAACAGAGAATAGGAGGAAGGATGTGGGTGCAGCAAGTACAGGCAATCCTTTCAAGGAGTTTTGCTATAAAGAGATAAAGAGAAAAGGGGTGGCAGCTGGAGGGGAAAGTGAGATCAAGAGTCCCACCTAGCAGTGGGAGATGGTAGAGGATGTTTGTATGCTTCTGGAAATAACCCAGCCAAGAAGGAAAAATTAGTGAGGAGCAGAGAATGCACACAACTGCCAGAGGGCGCTCTTCAATAGGTGTCCCTGCCAGAGGAGAGGGGTTGGGCTTAGGTTAGGAGCACAGGAAGGTCGCAGGAAGGACAGCTGTGGTCCTGGGAGCAGGTGGACGTTCTGTTTGTTTCCAATTACTCAGTGAAATAAGAGGCAACATCACAAGCTGAGAGTTTCACATGCCCTGCTCAAGAAAAACTTCTAGCCTCCCTCTTGAATACATTATCACAGAGAGCCTTGAGGGTATTAGCTATGAAACAGGGAAATTTCAATGGGGCTGGCCAAGCAGTAACACACCAGAGCTAAAGCGAGACTGAGTGGGCACTGAATGGACGACCTAGAAGACTAAGAACGGACTCTGCCAGCAGAGGAAGGAGCAACACTTCTCACTAACTAATCAAAAACTTTTCCTAAGTCAATTCAGTCCTTTTCATTAAAATCTCATAGTTTAAAAAAAAAATGCAGTGAACATTACTTGGTTAAAAGAAAGAGGCAAAAAATACTTAAAATATTTAAAAGTTTAAAAAAGATTTAAATTTCTTCTAAAAACCAGAGGTTTCTTACATCAGGTGCTACTCTGTGTAGACATGAGAAAGGCCTGTAGTATTGATTGGAAGGAATTTCATTTGGTTGCACATGATGTCCTGAGCTTGTTTTCCTCTATCGTGTTACTGTCACTCTTCAAGTGACGTTTAGCAAGTGACGAGTCCATTGCATTTGTCTGATTCTCTGACAGTCTCCTGCCTTCCTAATCCCAGGTCAAGAAAATTTACCTGGACGAAAAGAGGCTCTTGGCTGGGGACCATCCCATTGACCTTCTCTTAAGGGACTTTAAGAAAAATTACCACATGTATGTGTATCCTGTGCACTGGCAGTTTAGTGAACTTGACCAACACCCAATGGATAGGTAAGAACTCTTTTTACCTTTCTACTTCTAGATTTTTCTCTCTGACAAAATATCTACATATCTCTGTAAAAGGAAATCTAATTTAAGACATTTCCCAGTTCCACTTTAGAATACTGAAATACCAGACATACTTAGAAGTCTAAACACAGAGCTGTTGTGATGATAGCAGAATATGGCTACTCCACAGCTCCCAAGTTTACATGTGAAGGTCCAGCTTCTCACAGAGACTCCTCCAACTTTCTCATTCTTGACCCTAAATTCCCGAGATATTCTGATTGGCCCAACATGGGTCTAGTGCCTACTTCTAAAACAATCAGCTACGGCCAGTGGATGAGAACCAGGCTGTACCAACATGATTGCTGGGTACACCCCTATAGATTTAGGGTGGGGGAAGGACAGTTCCCATGAAGAGAGAAACCTTGTGAATCAACATCCCAAAAGCTGTCAACCTTACCCACAAACAGTTTATTTCATTGGCAGTTTTCATCAGTATTTATTTCACATATACAGCAACCTTATGGGAGAAAAATGTCCTTGGTAAGCCTAAGAGTTAAATCTTCATGCATAAGCTAACTCAGTTAATGGGATGCCATGTATTTCATTGCAGAGTCTTGACACATTCCGAACTTGCTCCTCTGCGAGCATCTCTGGTGCCCATGGAACACTGCATAACCCGCTTCTTTGAGGAGTGTGACCCTAACAAGGATAAGCATATCACCCTGAAGGAGTGGGGCCACTGCTTTGGAATTAAAGAAGGTAAATGCATCACCAGCCAAAGAAGAGGGATGTCTTCTTCCCCAGACAAGCCCTAAGCCCTGCATGCTTCCTAGAGAGGTCCTTCCACATGTTCAAATTGAAAGCTTGAAACAAAAAGATGGCAGCTTGCTAGATAGGACTCGCTTGGTGCACGTGCTGTCATTGCAAAGTCACTTCTTACTACCTTTATGGCACTGTTTTGGAAGGGTAGCAAGGGTGAACATGCATTGAGGTCTCGGCAGTTAGCTCAGCCTAAAAAAAAAAACATGTGAATCCAGAGAGTTGGGCAAAACCTCAGCAGGCTTTGGGTTCTTCTTTATTTAATATCCTACCTTAACCTGGACCCTGGGTCAAACTTTTCAAAATCACATGGAAAGAATAAAAAAGCAAGCTCATTTCTGACAATGGGAGATGTCAGAACATCTCAGAATCAATTACCAACGCACTAAAGACTGGATCTTAGATCATAAGCAGTGCTGGGATAATCCTTTAACCCAAAACTCACCCATGACTTTATCCTCAATGACTGGGGGCTGTGAGAAGGTAGATCAGAGTATTCTTTCTTTACTCCTGCAGTAGAGGAAATTAAATTTAGACACTTGTTTTGCTTGGTTATGTCTTAATATGTTTCCTTTTCTTTCCCTAAGTTAGACTTGACTTCTATGATCAGGTAGTTTTTCAATAATTAAGATATGAAAAGCTGAGCACGGTGGCTCATGCCTGTAATCCCAGCACTGTGGGAGGCTGAGGCAGGCGGATCACCTGAGGTCAGAAGTTCAAGACAAGACTGGCCAACATGGGGAAACCCTGTCTCTACCAAAAATACAAAAATTAGCCAGGCTTGGTGGCACGCACCTGTAATCCCAGCTACTTGGGAGGCTGAGACAGGAGAATTGCTTGAACCTGGGAGGCAGAGGTTGCAGTGAGCCAAGATCACACCATTGCATTCCAGCCTGGGTGACAGAGTGAGACTCAGTCTCAAAAAAAAAAAAAAAGATATGAAAGATGTTCAAAAAATGAGCATTACAATCTGCTCACAATTCTCACCGCACACACACAAAAATGATAGTATGTGAGGTAATGCATTTGTTAATCAGCTCAATTTAGCCATTCCACAGTGTATACATATTTTAAAAGATTATGTTTTACATGATATATACTATTTTATTTGTCAATTAAAATAAATAAGAAAAATACCACTCACAAAACATAAATTACAGTGAACATCAAATCTCTGAAACAGATATTTCATTCATATTTACAACACACCCTTGGGGTAAACATGCAGCTACACAGTAAAGGAAAGTCAGTTAATCAAACATCAGAAGTTTCCAAAAAGAAATAACCTGTGAAACCTTTATTTTTAAAATATCCCCCATACATATGTAGAATGCCTTGAAATTAGAGAGGAAAAGATTAAAGTATGAGGATTTATTTACTAATAAATAGGTAAGCAGAGAGGGTCAGTCCTTTTCCTTGCAATATTATTCTGTGAAATAAACACAACTGTAATGAGCAAAGGATGTATATTTTTGTAAGTACCTAGTTCTGTGTATTAGTTGTCTATGGTGCATAGTGAATCACCCCACAACTTAGCAGCTTCAAATCTTTCTCACAGTTTCCAAGGGTCAGCAATCCCACAGTAACTAACCTGGATGGCTCTGGATTAGGATCCCTCATTAGGTTGTGGTCAAGCTGTCATGCAGTGCGGCAGTTATCTGATGGCTTGACTGTGGCTGAAGAGTCTGTTCCTGAGCTCACTCCCATGACTGTTTGCGGGAGACTTCAGTATCCCATCATGTAGGCCTACCTCCTCCACAGGGCTGCTCACAGCAAGGTATCTGGTTTCCTCCAGAATGAGAGACCAGGAGGAGAGAAAACGCCAAGACTGAGGCCCCAGTGTCTTTTATAACCTAACCTCAGAAGTTACATACCATTACATCTGCCATATTCTGTTGATCACACTGACCAACCCTGCTACAGCAGGAGGAGAAGAAGGAGACCACAGAAGGCTGGGTGTCAATCATCTTTCTAACATCTATTATACAAGCAGAGTACTTATAAAAATTCAAATATATCCCTCTGTCCTGCCCTGACAGTATCTAGAGGAGAAAACTCAGCTGGGATAGGACGTATTTATGGATCCCTATTTATATGTCATGTGATTTTAAAGGACTGATAAAAAGGCAAATTTAAACAGAGGCCATTTACTTAAGAAAACCAGTTGCATCTCATTCTTCCTTTTGCAAAGCTTCTGGCAGCTCTGCAGTGTGTAAGCTCACCCAGGCTCCGCTGGGCGGTTGTCTGGGAGGAGCAGGAAGGACATAAAGTCCAATCATTTGCAAAGTTGCTAATGATCTTGTTTGTGCACTGTGGTTTGGCCATCATTACCTTATTTTGAAGAAAGGAAAAAATTATCACATAACAAACCAATAAAAAGATTAAATATTCAGTCAGAACATGTAAACAAGTTATTGCTTTGGAATGTAGCTAGAGAAAAAAATTGTTATTTGTAAGAATACCCTTCTTTCCTTCAAGGCTGAGAAATCCACAGAAGGAGAATATAAAGTTTAGCCAATGTTTTCTTGAATTTTAACTGCCTGTCATAGATTTGCTCATATATTCCTACTCTGCTATTAACTAGCTATGTGAATTAGGGTGTGCTGCTTATCCTCAGTGAGTCTCATTTTCCTTATCTATAAAAATGGGTTTGAAGTAACAAGTGGAGGAGTCCTGATTTATTTCATGCCCATGAATACCATGCATTGACACATATCCATGCTAATCTTCAGAAAACCTTCCACAAGTGAGACTCTCAGGGTAAACAAGTCAGATGACGCAGGTTCTCCTAAGCCATTTAAAGACATTATGCTAAGAGTACTAGGGTATCACCAAAGTGTTTCAAACAAGCCAGTGATTTCCCTGGGTTTGTATTTAAGAAGGATTCCCCTGGTTACATTGTGGAGAAGCCAAAGAATTGTTGAGAGAATATTGTAGTAAACCCAGGCAAGATCTGATGAGAACTTCAACTAGGGAGTGACAGAGGAGAAAAAAAGAGAAGTAAACATAGTCAAGATATATTTTAAAATAGAAGCATACCCAAATGTATAGCACGTAGAAATAAGACAATATTTGATAGAAAATATGTGGGGGCAGGGAGCAGACAGGTGAGGGATGGAAAAGAGAAGTGCAATGCCTAGGTCCCTGGCTTACAGCAGACAAGGTAAACAGAGGTAAATAGAGCCGAGGCACCTTCCAGTGAGAAAACACAAGAACAGAGGTGGATATGGTGTAAACAACAAATTCCATTTGGGATACGTTCAATTGTAAAGTATTAGGTTGTCTCTTAAGTGCTAGGTTCATGCAAAAGTAATTATGGTTTTGCCATTATCTCCACCACTCCATCAAAACTACCATTATTTCTACCATGCCCACCACTGATGGGCACCTACAATGACTTTATGTCTTTGCTATTGTGAATAGTGCTGCAATGAACATGTGAGTGCCTGTGTCTTTTTAGTAAAATGATAGTTCCATTTTAAGTTCTTTGAGAAATCTCCAAACTGCTTTCCACAGTGGCTCAACTAATTTACATCACCGGTGTATAAGCATTCCCTTTTCTCTGCAGCTTCACCAGCATGTTGCTTTTAGAATTTTTAATTATAGCCATTCTGACTGGTGTGAAATGGTCTCTTGTTGTGAGATGGTTTTGATTTAAATTTTACTGATGATTAATAATGGGGAACTTTATATATATATATATATATAGAGAGAGAGAGAGAGAGAGAGAGAGAGAGAGAGAGACATTCAACATAAACCATACAACAGACACTGGGGCCTACCAGAGAGTGGAGGGTGGGAGGAGGGAGAGGATCAGGAAAAATAATTAATGTATACTAGGCTTAATACCTGAGTGACAAAATAATCTGTAAAACAAACCCCCATGTCATGGGTTTGCTTATATAACAAACATGCACATGTACTTCTGAACATATATATATATATATATATATATATATATCTGTTGGCTACTTATATATAAAGACAAGGTTTAGGAACTGAAATACATATTTGGGGATTATAAGCATACAGATAATAATTGACATGAGGGAAAGGAACTGTTCTCCCAAGGAAAATGCATTGAGTTTCATGAAAAAGCTTCTAGGATTAAATACCACTCTGAGGAACAACAATATCTAGATGATGGATAGAAGAGGAAGAAAGAATTCAGTAAGGAGAATGCAGTTTCTCCTGAAATGAAGGAAGAAACCAAGATAGTGCCATGCAAAGGAGGTGCTTTCAAGAGGAGGAAGAGACTGATAGTGCCAAGTGCGACTGAGGTGTCAAAGAAGATGAAAGAAATAAGGATATCCTGGGTGGCCTTGGGAGAGTAGTTTTGGTGGAATGGTAAAGATGGAAGTCACATTCTATAGGTTGAGAAGAAAAGGGAGATGAGAACAGGTAAATACTGAATGTTTGAATGCAGGAAAGACCTAGAAAAGATATAGAGGAAGAGGAGCATTTTTTAGAATAAAAGAGATTTGAGCACTCCATTCATTTATTCATTCATTTGCTCAAGAAATCCTTACAGATGGTCTACATCAGTGTAGGCACTGTTCTAGAGGCTAAATATACAACATATTTAAATACTAATGGGAAGGGCCCCCCAGTAGAAAAGGAAAGGTGAAGGAAGGATGTAAGAAAGAAAGAGGAAAGTAAAAGGAGAATCTCATGAAGGTCAGAAGAGGTCTTGCACATAGGTAGAGGAATTAGCCTTAACATCAAGAAAATGGACATCTCATATCTGAGCAACAGAAAGAAGACAAAGGCTTTGGGTGCAAATATAAGTAAATATATAAGTAATGAAGTTATTATCTCCATTTTGTAAATGAAGCCGGTACTCAAAAAATATATATCAAAGTTCACAATCTTTCCAATTCTCTGGGCTAGATAAAGACTGTTAGCAGGAAAATTACCTAGTGCCCAGACACAGTAGTTTAATCATTTAGCATGCTTCAAATTACCTGCTTTAAACATTTAACAGTTAAATTATGACATGGAATTAACCTAAATGCCCATCAATGGTAGACTGGATAAAGAAAATATGGTGCATTTACACCATGAAATACTCTGCAGACATAAAAAAGAAGAAGATCATGTTCTTTGTAGGAACATGGATGGAGCTGGAGGCATTATTCTTAGCAAACTAATGCAAGAACGGAAAACCAAATACTGTATGTTCTCACTTACAAATGGGAGCTAAATGATGAGAACACACAGACAGACAGAGGGGAACAAGAGACACTGGGGCCTACCAGAAAGTGAAGGGTGGGAGGAGGGAGAGGATCAGAAAAAAATAACTAATGGGTACTAGGCTTAATACCTTACTGACAAAATAATCTGTACGACAAACCCCCATGACATGGGTTTGCCTATATAACAAATCTGCACATGTACTTCTGAACTTAAAAGGTTTTGTTTTTTGTTTTTTTTTTTGAGAAAAAACAGTTTAAGGATTATTGAGCTAGGGTGGGTCACATTGGTAAGCAGTGACCTTATATCCACTAGAGGATACTGTCTTCTTCCTCAGGTATAGTAACAAGTTCTTTGACAAGCTACTCAATGAAAAACTGGATTTACCTAGCACTACGCTTCTATTTATTTCTGTTATATTTTAGCTCACCTTCCAGATTAGTCTACTTGACACTTCTTGGCTAGACCTCCCTTTAATCTGCTCTTCCTCTATCAGTGGTTCTCAAACCTGCAGCAGAATTACCTTCAGTTTTCCAAATGTCTACATGCCATTAGCTCACCCCTAGGCATTCTGATTCTAGAGGACAGAGGTGAGGCCTAAAAATATATATTTTTAAAAGTTCATGAGTGACATTGACACCCTACCACAGTTGAAGATCACCATTATACTGCCTTATTAGATGATTTCTCTAATCCTTCAAACCTAATTGTTTGTTCTACTACTCTGGCTACTTTCTAAAAGTGTTTTTTTTTTCTTATTATTTTTTATAGAAGACATAGATGAAAATCTCCTCTTTTGAATGAAGATTTTAAAGAACTCAACTTTCCAGCATCCTCCTCTGTTCTAACCACTTCAGCAGTATATGCAGCTGTCATACTTGTAGATTTATATTTAGCAAAATGTTTGCATGTATAACAAGACAATGAGAGTAATTGCTTGATAACAACCTATGCACCAGGTATTTAACATTAACTTTGGAAACAAAAATATAAAATTAAGAAAAGTCAACATATGCAAAATACTGTACATTGTGAACAGAAGTTTAATTCATAGTAATTTCACTCTCTGCATCAAATTATGAGACAATTAACAATAAAACTATTAACAATAAAAATAATGCATTTCTATTGTTCATAATATCATTTGCACTTCAAGAAAGTGGAATATTACTCTTTTGTTGTTAATGTCTATTATTTTCAATATCTTAATACTCTAATAAAGAGTCCATAAAAATCCAAATGCTTATTTCCAGTTATTATTTAGACAATCAAATGTGAAAGATCAGCCCAAGACTCACACTTCATGTCAAATTATAATTGTGCTTCCTAAACCCTACTACTTTGTGTGTGTGTGTGTGTGTGTGTGTGTGTCTGTGTGTGTGCGTGTGTGTTAGAGGAAAAAACGTGAGACATGTCTTACAGAAAACAAATACTCAGTGATAAAATAAGAGCTGCTCATTAATGTCCTTCGTCATTATTTAAGTTTAAACAGAAAAATAAATAAATTCAAGTGCTTCTTTACCAAATTTGATTTAAAATGTAGAACAACCTGGGTGCAGAGGCTCACCCTATAATCCCAACACTTTAGGAGCCCAAGGCGGGAGGATTCCTTGAGCTCAGGAGTTCAAAACCAGCCCAGGCAACATGGAGAGACCCTGTCTCGAAGAAAACTTAAAAAAATAGCCAGGCATGGTAGCATGCACCTGTGGTCCCAGCTACTTGGTAGACTTAGGTAGGAGAATTTCTGGAGCCTAGCAGGTCTAGGCTGCAGTGAGCTGATATCTCACCACTGCACTCCAGCCTGGGTGACAGCGTAAGGCCCTATCTCAAAAAATAAATAAATAAAAATAAAATGTGGAAGATTATGCCCTGCTTGATTCAACTAATTCTAACTTTTTGTGCAGTTGAGCATGTGTGCTAGGGAAGAGGGCAGCCCTGCAGAAATGTCTACACATTGGTTGCCTCAAAATAAAGAAAATGTAAGGGTAAAACAGGTAGAGAGCCATAAAGTGTCTTGATGTCCAATGTAGAAAGAGATTAAATATTAATACTGTAAATTGATAGCAAAAAAAAATCTATCATAAGCGAAAATTTGTGTTTTTATTTGGACTCTTCTTTGGTAACTATTACAGTAAAAGTTAGATAACAAAAATATGACATCATAATATAGTTTTCCAAGTTCTGAAGGCAATAAGAGAACATGTCACTCACTTCATTTGACTATTTGAAAGAAAATGGTTTTCTACATAGTTTTCTATCTGAAAGACATCCATACAATTAGCTTTTATTATTTTTTTCAAATAATCAAAAAATTTGTTGTTGTTGTTGCAAACCTTATCTGTGATAGTCACTGAGAGAACATGCCTCTAGGAATTTCACCTGAAAGATACTTACAGAATAGGTTATTTTTTACCAGAATAATCTTCTCTGAGAACTTCAAAATTTTATTCATTATCTCTTTTCATAACTCAATAAATTTCTTATTCTTAACTAGAACCATATCATACTATGTCCTTTCTAAATAATTAAGTTCAACTTGATTAATCTTTAATTAATTAGATAAAATCTAATTAAATATTATTTGTAACTTTTTCCAGATATATAAATAATTTTAGAAACTATTCCAAATTTCAGAACATTTTTATGTGATGTTGAAAAGGTCTTAGCTAATTACATCTAGGTTTTTGGGAACAGTGAGATTATATTGAGGTATTAATTAGACCTAAATCATCTATTACCCTCAGACAGCTTTCAAAAATGTTTTAGAATAGTGAAAAGTGATTTTAATGTCAGTGTAAGGACACCACTTCAATATCTACTAAAAATTTTATTTGAAAATAATATTCATTTTGAAATGAAAAACATTTAATAATAGAAAATTTCAACCTTAAATTTCTCTATCATTTAGGGCTCTCACATGTTCAGCTAGATGACCTATTATAGAAGCACATTAATATTCTTGGTGGTCACAATTTTTAATTGTGGGTTGTTTGTGATAAAGACACTACGCTAATCCCAACTTAAGAGATAAAAGTTATTTTCTCAGTAATCAGTCTGTAAGTCTACCTTTGCGTAATTGAGAGACTTTGGAAGTTGGAGTTCCTGGTGTAAAAGCAATTATTCAGTTTAGCTTTGAATTTTGTGAGTCATATTGCCCATAACCATAAAGGCGTTAGTAACATGGCTTAAATACTAGATGGGCATAGAGATTGTAGGTGATCGCACTGCTCCTTGTATCTGTTGCTCCAAAGGCCACTGAAGCAAAGGTAATTGGAGAGATATATAGCATCATTTGGACTGATTCTATTGCACTAGATAAAAGAATGTAACATAGTCTTGTGTTGGGTAATTTAATGATTTCTAATAGGTTCACTTCTAAAAAGAAGAAAGAAATTAAAGTGTTTGAATTCAGAAAGAAGAAAAATACAAAGAAAAAAACATAAAAAAGGAAAAGAAGGGAACTAAGTTGCCTAAATTCAGGCAAAGTGAAATAGCACTAAGATAAATCAGAGTTGAGTTTTAAATATATATAATATCTGAAATGTGATTTATAGATATAGATATAACTTGCCTCAAATGCTGGAGAAAAGTCTTAATAAGAATATGATAAAGTTATTTTTCTCTCAAAATCCAACTCCAGAATACAGTGATTTGGTTTGAAACTCACAAGGTAAGTTCATTTGAATTAAATGTGATTTTTTAAACATAAAAACGTCTCCTTTCAGAAGCAACAGATCAATAAAAGGCCAGTTGATTTGCTTTATTGAATCTGAATTTACTTACATTGCTCTTATTCTCTACCAACCCATTAAGACTTACGATTTTTTGTCCATACAATTTCCTTCCTGAGAACTATAACAGGCAATAACAGCAACCAGCAACCAGACTGTATGAAGGCCTGGTAAGTCTCACAGAGGTACAAGCTTCAGGTGGATTTATTTGTCTTTTACATAAAAACTTTCCTCTCATTTTAGCCAGTGGTGATCAATTCCTAATAGTAAGCACAATGCAACACTGGTGTTTAAAAATCTGTGAGTAGAATTGAGCACAGGGGCTCACATCTGTAATCCTATCACTTTGGAAGGCTGTGGTGGGAAGGTTGCTTGGGGCCAGGAGTTCAAGACCAGCTTTGCAAAAGGAGGGCAACATAACAAGACTCCATCTCTAAGAAATTTTTTTAAAAATTAGCCAAGTGTGGTGGCGCACTCCTGTAGTCCCAGCTGCTTGGGAGACTGAGGCAGAAGGATCACTTGAACCCAGCAGTTTGAGGATGCAATGGGCTACAATTGTGCCACTGCACTCCAGCCTGGGTGACACAGCAAGACCCTGTCTCAAAAAAAAAAAAAAAGATTTGTGTGTAGAGATCACAAAGTCAACTTCAGGGACCAAACATGCACAGTATGTAGGCTGAACTGTAACTTTATAAGAAAGTAGGAAGTAATAGGCTATGTTGGGAGCTAGACAGTGCATGTCTTGTCTAAGGAATTCAAAGCTTTTTTTTTTTTTTTTTTTGAGACAGAGTCTCTCTATGTCGCCCTGACTGGAGAGCAGTGGCATGATCTCGGCTCGCTACAATCTCCACCTCCTGGATTCAAGCAATTCTCCTACCTCAGCCTCCTGAGTAGCTGGGACTAAAGGCGTGTGTCACCATACCCGGCTAATTTTTGTATTTTTAGTAGAGACGGGGTTTCACCATGTTACCCAAGATGGTCTCCTGACCTCATGATCCACCTGTCTCCGTCTCCCAAAGTGGTGGGATTACAGGCATGAGCCACTGCGCCTGGCCTCAAAGTTTTTAAAAACACTGTTCTAGGCTTACAAAACCTATGTTTGGAGGCAGGATTTAACTTGACCACTACTTCAACACCTCTAACTAAACTATTTATTTACAATAGGAATAGGGCTTATATAGAAAAAAAACCACTAATGATCTCCTGCCCCTTCAATTCCAGGCTCAACCTTTAGAATGAAAGTTCTCATCCTGGCTGGCCTTTTGAGCACTGCCACTGCTCTGCCCATCCCCGTGAGTACACCCTCCTCAGTTGCTGACTCAATTTCAGATTTAGAGATTTCTGGGCTAGAAAGCATGTCTAACCTTTTCATTTCACAAAAGAGGAAAGTGGAATCCAGGAAAGTCATGGAACTAGTTCACCACTCTTTGTCAGCCCAAGAGTCTGCCCAGTACAAATCCCAGCTCCATATGCCATGCGCTAGCTGTGTGACTTGAACTAGCCCATGGTTTCCTTGTCTATAAAATGAGTTATAGAAACACCTCAGAGTTGCATGGAGATAATTTTTTTAAGACATCTAAAGCACAGAACGGTCCTATCTGAAAGACAGGATGCTCTCAATAAACTCAGTGATATAGAAAAATATTCTGCAGTGACCGAGGTCTAAATTAATCAGTTTGAATTGAATTTCATTTGTAATGTCCTTGCCCCAAACCATCTCATGTTTTCTTAACAGGCTATTACATGGAAAGGCTCTGACACCAAGAGAGTATCTACTTCATTGTATATTTGATTTTACAGAAGGAAATATTTAAGATAACTTATATTGAGTACTAAATTATGAATGCAAAAATACTTATGCCTGAATTATATTTGAATGATCATACAGATAAATCCTAAAAGGATTACATACAGGTACATCTTTAAAAGTCCAATTTTTGAAAACCAGATTTGGATAAAAAGCTACATTCATCATCTGTAGTGCCCCTGATAACAAACCTAATTTGTTTCTTTAGACCACAATCCTTTTTGCCAAAGCTGACAAGTATCATGGTCTAAAATTCCAATTTGTATTGACTGTTTCTTTATGCTGATGGGAATGATGCAGTATACACATTTCATTAATTCTAATATATACTTTTTGATATTTTAGCATCCCTGAAATTGAGCGGTGTCTTACAAACATAATGTGATGAAGTGTCATGACAGCTTAACAACAGTCCTTTTCCTTGTTGATAATTTATGAAATAATGGTGCTTTTTACAATGATAGCATCTAAAAATATATGAAATACTGTAATCCCAGAACACCATTAACTTCACCTATGTAGACATTTTGTTATCAACTGACTATATACAAATGAGCCACTGAGTCTAATCTGTGTTTACTAGTCTGAATATGAGGGCACCAAGTTGGTAAGAAACTCTCTCCCTTGCACACTTTTTAACATATGAGCTTTTGAAGAAGTGAGGGAGCTTTCAAAATTTGTGTTTGGGATGCAGAACTTAAATGTACATTTCCACACTTCCTTCACTTTGAATTTATAACTGCTGAGAACTAAATCAAGAACACTATTCAAAGATTTACAAAAGGAGATATTCATGTAATATGAAATTAATCTTAAGAAATGTAAATAAAAGCCTTCTTTGGATATAAATTTAAAAGCAACTAGTGTTCCAAATCATTGCACAAAATTAATTTAACTTTTCCCTATTAGATATCCAACTGCTTTTTATTTCAGAAGCGAAGTTACATTACTGATGGGTATAATGCTCCATAGTGGCTTATTACCTATTCCCATTTAGAATAAAATCTCTCTTTAGTGGACAATGTATTGCCATATGCTGCTTTACCTTGTTGCTGTTATTGTTTTGCAAGCTTGAACAATATGGCGGAAGTTCCAGTGAACAGGTAAACTTCTAGTTGTATTTTTAAATAATGCATTCATTATTTTTAAAGTTTGCCATTGTCTGAAATGACTGACATCATGTTTCTTTTTACAGAGATTTATCTTTTTCCCACCGCAAGTACCACCATTTTTCCCTGGGGTCCAGTTTCCCCTACCTCCACAACCACCCCTGGTAAGTGTGGGTTTGGGGAATCTGAAATAGCTAAAAGGTTTTATTAGTTGGATGGTGGTATGAAACTTTCCAAATTTTGATATTGAAATATGAAGCTTTAAGAAGTCCCCAGGAATCAGCTGTTCAGACTCTTCTCCCATATATCTTGTAGTGGAATGTGACAAGGGGCTAGCAAATGTCCCTCCAAATCTTCAGTGTCCTCTCCCAGTGTTTCTCTGCACTTACCATTAAAAAGGTGTTTGTGCTGAAGTACTGTTATGAGCTTAGGTATTCTTTATGAAGAGAATACTTCTATAATATCCATTCTTTTGCTTTTTAAATTCACCTTATTGCTTTCTTTCTCTAAAAATATTTTTCTCCCAGTTTTCTATAACATTTTCTCAAGTTCAAGCAAAATAGTTACTTTGTTTTTCTTGTTGGACCCTCTCCAATCTCTCCTAATACCTGGATTCTTCAAACATTTTTTCTATAAAGGCTGTAACAATGCTAACTACACAGTAGAGTTGCCTTTATCCTATATATAACACTTTTGGAAGTAGACACAGATAGCATTTACTGAGTGTTTACTACATTATAGAGTCAACTGTGAGTGCTTGAGGTACAAACAGTATAAGTTCAGATCTGATGAGGAAGAGAGATTCATAAATGGAAACTATAATGTAATTTGATAAGTACTTCTACACACAAATACAAAGCTATGGATCAAAGACTTCACAGAGAAGACAGTATCTAAACCAAGTCTTGAAGGAAGACAAATGGATAGAGCATTTCAGGCAGAGCAATAGCAGGTGCATGGGTGCAGACCTGAAAAGCACAAGGCAATTTGGAGGTAGAAAATTATGTCAGTCTAAAATAATGATCCTGCAACACAGATTGGGGCCATGTTAAATTTGGATAAGCAATGATTTTTTTTTTCTTTAAAAATCACATACATTTTAAAACTTCATACACTATTTACAGACAAGGACCTCACTATGTTACCCAGGCTGGTCTCAAACTCCTGGGCTCAAGTGATCCTCCCACCTCACACAGGCTTCCCAGTAGCTGAGATTATAGGTGCACACCACCATGCCCAGCTCACACACATTTTAAAACAGCATCTTGCTTAATATTGTGTCTGATCCCCTAAATATTTTTAAATATACAAACATGATTATGCATTTTTTATATCTAAATGTAATAAACACCTTCCCTTTGCTTACATTTAATTTCAAATTGTGTTTCTTTCAACTTTTAGCAATTTGTCACTAAACTTAGTCCTCAATAAAACATTTCTTCTCCTTTAATATTTTTACTTGTTTTGATTGAATCCCAGCTGTTAAATTCTAAATATTATACTTGCACTTATAATTAATTGCTAATTATTTTGGTTCTAATCAGGACTAGGTGCATTTCCCTATCGTTTGCTAAAATTTGTTAAGGTTTTTTGTTTGTTTTGTTTTGTTTTTGAGACAGAGTATTGCTCTGCCCAGGCTGGAGTGCAGTTACGTGATCTTGGCTCACTGCAAACTCCAACCTCCCAGGTTCAACCGATTCTCCTGTCTCAGCCTCCTGTCTTAGCCTGGCTAATTTTTGAGATGAGGTTTCACCATGTTGGTCAGGCTGGGTGAACTCCCTCCTGACCTGAAATGATCTGCCCGCCTCGGCCTCCCAAAGTGCTAGGATTACAGGTGTAAGCCACTGCCTCCAGTAAAATTTATTTTAAACTGATGCAAAATCTTGGTTTGTACTTAGAACTTAGAAATCCCTGTTAATATCTTACATTTAAATTTATTTAAATCGATATGGCAATTAAAAGAATCACTATTCTGTGAAATAGAAACTCTTCCTACCACCAGATGGCAGAGCAGTATCTAAAAAGCAAGCGAAGAAAGTAACCTCATTGTAGGGAAAGTGGTAGATTTGCAAAACTGTCAACACATGCAGAAGACCGATTCCTGGGCTTTAAGTTAGACAAATAAAGAAAAACAACAATATCTCTTGAAAGAAAAAATTGTATTGAGTCCACTAGACTCTACTCTCCACCAAATAGAAGGTGAGCTCTCTAAGCAAAGTGTCGTTTATTGCTATCCCTAAACTCTAGATATAGAATAACTGCTCAATAAATATTGTAGGGACGGACGGATGGATGGATGGATGGATGGATAGAAGGATGAGCAAGTGTATGAATAAATGAGAAAAAGCAAGAGAAAGTGTTCACAATTTACCTTTTTTCTTTTTGTAGATGTTGATTCCTTTTCCTTTTCCTTACAATCCAAATCAGGTAGTTACACTTAAAGCTTCCTTAGGAAATACTTAAACTAATACAAAACAAAAACTTGAAAATTCTTTAGGTCTAACTGCAGAGAAACTTGATACGAGTAATTATTCTCTTTGGGGGACCATTAGTTACTGATATTTTCTCTGATTTGAGTAGTTTAATGTACAAATCTCACATGTCCTTGAAAACTGAACTACCTAAGACCTGAAACTTTCCTTATTTGCATGGAATAAACCCAGGGACCAACGAGCAGAAAAAGCATTTAATTTGAAGTTAAGTGATCTGGAAACGTAAGCTCCATGTCTGCCCTTTAATACTTTGGAATTATCTTTAACTCCTTTACTTATCTTTAACTCCTTTAATACTTTGGAATTATCTTTAACTCCTTTAACTCTTCTAGAACATAAAATAGTGACGAGATGATTTACAAAGTCCATTTCACCCCTAAAATTTTATGCTTACATTTGTCATTAGTAGGGCTAAAATGCATTCTTATTGAAATGTGATCTATCCTAGAAGCACCTGAACTAGATTTAAGATTACAGTCATGGTATAAAGGAATTGCTTAAATTTTACTTTTGAAAAGATTTTACTTAATTCGTGATAAATACGTAAGATGAGGCGGACTCAGTAACATACAAAAAAGTTCTGTATGTTACAGCATATTAACCCCAAATAATACTATTCCTATTATGGTTTTTTTGTTGTTTTTTGAGACTGAGTCTCGCTCTGTCACCCAGGCTGGAGTGCACTGGCACAATCGTAGCTCACTGCAACCTCTACCTCCCAGGTGCAAGCAATTCTCCAGCCTCAGCCTTCCGAGTAGCTGGGACTACAGGGACACGCCACCACGCTGGGCTTTTGTACTTTTTGTAGAGATAGGGTTTCACTATGTTGCCCAGGCTGGTCTCGAACCCCTGGACTCAAGTGATCTGCCTGCTTTGGCCTCCCAAAGTGCTATATTCAGGCGTGAGCCACCATGCCCAGCGCTCTTATTACAATTATAGGAAGAACTTCATTTTCTTTCAAAAAGAGGTGACCCCAAAATAAAGTCTTTTTCAAACCCAGTAAGCATAGATTTAATAATCTTTCCAAGAAGTCCCTGTTATGTTTGGAGACCACAACAGAAAATATGGACTATATGTTTCCAGAGATAGGTTTGGGTAGGGGGTGAGTACTTAATTTTAATTAAGTGAATTTTAATCTTAATAGCTGAACTTTAGAAATGATGAGAATTCTAAAAAGCATGCTCTCATTTACCAAGCTAATATGAAATATATAAGATACAAAAGTAGATGAAATGGTGAATTACAACTCCTTATTTGATTGTTTCCTTTATTCTAGGTCCTCACACCTAACGATCTTATAGCGGTAAGTGTATTCTGCCCTGTTATTCTATAAAGTCTATATAAATATTACATTCAATACCTCTCAATGGTCCTAATTAAGTTAGGGAGCAGGGAAAGGAACTCTAACAGAACAAACGCTACCTGAGTCATTGTTCCTGCTTAAGATCTGTCACAGTTGTGACGATGTTTAGCTTAAATATTACTGCATACATTCTGAGACAAATAGCTCAACAAGTAAAGAGATCCACCTTTTAGACAGAGTGGTCAGTTTCTTGAGCAACCTGCCAGGATCTTAAACAGGACCATGTGGATGCTACAAATCAATTTTCCAGCAAAATTGCTTGTGTAAGTAAGTTCTCAAAGTATTCATAGTTGTCCTAAAATTTTAGTTCAAGTATCATTCACACAGGAAATCTGAATCATTTATGAAAGATAGAACTTGTATGGAAGTGTACACAGAGAGTTTCTTAACCATTCCAATCAATTTTCTAACTTTCAAATATGGTAAATACAATTACAAAGCTGTAGAAAGAAGAAAATATTTCTGTGACTTAAAGGGATTTAAATCTAGATATTGCATCTTTATTTTAAAAGCTCATATCATTAAATATACTCAGCAATAAAATGGAATTAATCTATTTTAGATTTTCATATACAAAGTATATTGGCTTGCATATGTAATAAGTTAAATGTAGGTTTAAAAATAAACCTATTGACAGCACTGATCATCGATTTTTCTTCCTTCAGTTATTCATTGCTATTTTGAACCAACTAGGGGTAAGTCTCTATTTTTATGCTATAACAAACTATACATTTACCTAAGAAACTAAAGATAATACCTTACTAATTTTTTTTTTTTTACTTTTAGAACTTTTTGGGGGTAAGATTTCATTTCCATTACTAAATTGATAAAAGTAAGTTACATTCAATGCCAGGAAAGGTAAGAAAAATTCTTTGTAACTATAAAAACATATGACAGAGTCAACATCAACTGATCTACCAAACTAGAACTCATGAGTTATAAACTCAAGTTTCCTCCAAAATCTTTACATCAAAATTTTTGCAGATCTAAAAAGGTATTTTTTAGTAATGTCGGTGATATTTCACAAAATTTAAGTTTACAGGCATATATGCAATATGAAATTTCAAACAGCTTTTTTTTTTTTTTTGAAGTGGCTCACTCTGTCACCCAGGTTGGAGTGCAGTGGTGTGATCTCAGCTCACTGCAATCTTTGCCTCCTGGGCTCAAGCGATTCTCCTCCCTCAGCCTTTCTGGTAGCTAGGAGGTATTACAAGTGTCTGCCACCATGCCTGACTAATTTTTGTATGTTTAAGTAGAGATGGGGTTTCACGGCCAGGCCGGTCTTCAACTCCTGATCTCAAGTGATCCACCTGCCTCAGTCTCCCAAAGTGCTAACATTACAGGCGTGATCCACTGCACACAGCCTTTCAGGGTTCTTTTCGTCTTATAGGCAATTCATAGTAAATAATGAGACAAGCCTACTGTAAAACTGCTACACCTAGAAACGGACTGATCTTAAGGCAAGGTAACATACCTTAACAAAACATTAACTTGTTTGATACAAAGGTTACAAACTTTGACTTCTACTTTGACTTTCACTGAAGTATTATCTAAGGAATTTAATACTTAGATTATTATCAAATAAACTATATTTGGGCCAAAACTATAGAAACAACTTCAACAATGCTAGCCAAATCAGGTGTGGCCCTTAAATTTCATGTAAAATACATAGCAAAAAAAAAAGAAAAGAAAAATGTAGAGACCAAAAAGGTATATATCCCTTTAGTTGTCGTTTTTAGTATTTTTAAGAAACAGGCTCTTGCTATGTTGTCCTGGCTGAACTGCAGTGGCTATTCACAGGCCCAATCATAGTGTACTGGATTTTCACACAGCAGCTTCTCTCCTAACAAGTTTTACTCTCCTCAAGTGCTTATTTAGTACCTTTTACCATTTCAAATACCTGTATCAGGCCATCTGAGGCCATGTGGGAGAGATTAAGCTCTATGCTGTAAACAGTTAAGGATTCAACTTATCAGCATTTACGTATAATGGTTCCATGTTATTTTCTACCTTCAACATACAGGATTATACCATATTAACATATCAGCAATAAAATAACCATAAAATGGGAGGCATGGGCAAAGAAAGAATTGTGGTGAAAACATCTTCATATAATAAATTGTAACTATAATCTGTATTATCTATTTTGACAGAAATAATTCTCCCACTACTATGCCAGAAGTTACATATGGTTAGTAAAATCTGCAAATTCTTTCAAGCATTTATATCTTTTAAAATATTTTTATCATTAAAAGTTTAATTGCCTCTGATTGTGTCCACAGTGGTAAATTAATAATATGATGAAAGTAGGTGTAAACAAGACCAATTAAATATAAATACTTTCTTCAAAGGATGTATTTTAAAGTCAGTTTATTAGAATTCCAGAAATATTTTAGAAAATAACCACCACCAGAAGTCCTAAGCATAAGAAAACATAATCTTAAATAACAGTAGCCTCTCAAAGTGCTCAGGATTTTCAAGTTCCCTCTTTTTTTAATGTAGTTATGATCTTAAGGAAGCTTTGCATATCCTTCTATTGGAGTTTGAAATGCTTACAAAAGCTCAAGAACACCTGCTGACAAAACAAATACTGATTGTGGCCCTTTATCCTTAGATTATTATCAAACAGTCAAACCGTGATTCAAATCCCAGCTCAACTAGCAAATAAAACCTCAGGCAAACTTTCTATCAATGTATTCATTTGTGAAATGGGAATACTACTACCTAACAGGATGTGGTGAGAATTAAGTGATATAATACAGATACTCAGTAAATAGCAAGTGTTATTTATTTTACTAAATGTCTCTATAATTTTTAAAATCCCTTTTACATAAGACATAAGGAAAATAAATATAAGGGGAATATTACCTAGTGATACAGCAAATAGATGTTCCTCTAGGATTATCTGAAACTAACATTTTGGTTTTTTTCTATTATAGACGGTGCTGGATATTTACAGTTATCAGAAGATTATCTACTTCTATCTTATCTATAGTTGATAGTTTGATCATTTTGCATACTTTGTACATGTTCCAGTGAAAACTCCAAAAAAAGTAAAGAATTTATCTAGACCATGTGCTTTAGTCATACTTTAAATAAACCTTTAATATAGCCAAGTATCTTTATTAATGGTAGTTCAAATGTATCAAAACTATTAAACAGACTGGGCGTGGTGGCTCATAACTGTAATCCCAACATTTTGGGAGACTGAGGTGGAAGGATCTCTTGAGCCCAGGAGTTCAAGACCAGCCTGGGCCTGGGCAACATAGGGAAACCTCCATCTCTACAAAAAAATTAAAAAATTAGCTGGGTGTGGTGGTGCATGCATGTGATCACAACTAACTGGGAGGCTGAGGTGAGAGGATTGATTGGGCCCAGGAGGTTGAGGCTGCATTGAGCCATGATAGCACCATTGCACTCTAGCGGTGCTATCATGGGCAACAGAGTGAGACCCTGTTTCAAAATACTATGAAAAACAAGTAAATGCCAAAATTTTAAGAAAAATTGCTCAGGCTTTTAAAAGAGTTTTTGTAAGTAGCTTCAATTTTGGAGAACTCTTATTTAGTGCTAGGAAGAAGCAACTTCTTCCTGCCAAACAGTAAAAGTAGAAGCCAACTCTTTCATGTGGAAGAAAACCACCTAACCTCTTACTCAATGAGCAGGTCATCCTCATCAAGTGTTAATCCCTTATTTCTCAGGATTTTTAGAAGTTAATACTGTACATAAGCCTTATTTATAACTATTCCGGAAGGGTTTGAGGTATCCTGAAATCAAACATTCTAATGTGTCTCAGGAAAAGCTACAGTCATAACTAAGGGGGAAAAAAGCTGCCTGTCAGTCCAATTCAGGTTTGCCACCAAAAGTTCCGACATCAAATAAAACAAAAAACAGAAAAACACTTTTGTTTTACCTTAACCCTATTTCTGCTCTCTAGCTACAGAGTAAGCCTAATATCTTTTTCAAACATCTGAAGGAAAGAAAACAATCATGTCTCTCTCCCCTAAAGCATTTCTTGAGATGCTCCAGCTGTAACCCAAGCCTACTTAGGTTGATAGGAGTTCGTATCACAGGGCTTTCCAAAGGAGAGCCTCAGCCAGAATGAGATAAACATATCCACTAAGGCAAGGCAGTACTACTTTTCTTTCCTCTTCCTTGCTTCCAAAAACCCCTAAAGCACCAATCCTGTCCTTTCCTCTGGGATTTATAGCATTAGCCATGGTTTTCTCAAAAACCTATTTTAATCTTTAACATTTCTTTAACAAAAAACACTTTAACTCACAGAGACCTCCACCTCTGTTCCTGACTTTTTTAGAACCAAAAAAATTACTTATATTGATCATATATTAAGATATTTTGGATATAATGTATCCAAATATATTTGTAATAATAAATAATTACAAACTATTTTACTTGTTTATTATTTTTAATGCAACTACCAAGAAGTTTAAAATTCACACATGGCTAACATTTTCTTTCATGTTTGTTTCATTGTTGTTTTTAGTATAGGAGAACGTGTGCAGGTTTGTTACACATGTAAACGTGTCATGAGGGTTTGTTGCATTAGTTATTTTTCCTGATCCTCTCCCTCCTCCCACCCACCAGTAGGCCCCAGTGTGTGTTGTTCCCCTATGTCCATGTGTTCTCACTATTTAGCTCCCACTTATAAGAGAACATGCAGTGTCTGGTTTTCTGTTCCTGCCTTAGTTTGCTAAGGATAACAGCCTCCAGCTTCATCCATGTCTCTTCAGAGGACATGATATCATTCTTTTTTATGGCTGCATAGTATTCCATGGTATATATGTACCACATTTTCTTTATCCAGTCTATCATTGATGAGCATTTAGGATGATTTCATGTCTTTGCTATTGTGAATGGTGCAGCAACAAACATATGAGTGAATATGTCTTTATAAAAGAACAATTTATATCCCTTTGGATGTATACCCAGTAATGGGATTGCTGGGTCTAACGTCTTGAAGTCTTTGAGGAATCACTACAGTGTCTTCCACGATGGTTGGACCAATTTACACTCCTACTAACAGTGTATAAGAATTCTTGTTTCTCTAAACTTCACCAGCATCTGTAATTTTTTTCTCCTGTCTGATTTCAATTCTTTTCTGAACATCCATTTTTAACTGGCTTACAACATATAGTAGTTTCACTAGAGTGAAATGAACATATTGACTTAAATTACTAACTTCCTGGATTTTAATTCAGAATTTTTGAAAATGAGAATATCAGCTCTTGTTCACTGATCTTCATCGCTATTGACTAAAAGTGACTGAAATTTCCTCTTAAAACTGATTCCAAAGTCAAGAAAACATAGTTTCCATTTTCAAAATTAGCTTCAACAAGATCATGCAAAGCAAAATGTGAAGTAAATAATTTAAAGAAACATCAGATGAAACACTAAACTATACATCCAATGGTGGTACTCCTTCTAAAGAAGCTTGATGTGGCAGGAACATCCTTCAGGCCTTAGAAGATGGGGAGCAGGAGGGAAGGCATTGACAAACAAGAACTAGATGGAAAACAGAAGTTATAGCTGATCAAGAATTTATCTTTATTCTGGTTATGATTCTTCAAAGAGCATTAGTTGTTTAAATTTCATTTAAGCCATTGTTAAATAGAATACATACAAAATATGACTACTTATATTCCTTTTGACCAAAAAGCTGAATATTCTGTGTTCCACTGACCAAAAAACTGAAAATTCTGTGTTCCAGTTCATCTCACTCATTTTACTCTGATGTGAAACACTCTAAATGTAAATTGTTTTGACAGTAAATAAGCCAAGTGGCCTACCCTGCTCTTTTTTTGGTATAAATTCTGTGATATTGGCCTCTTTTCAGTACATGCTCCTCTGTGGGCCTTTGGCTTACATGGAGACCATCAGCTATAACCCATGGCAGTCAGGTTCCGAATCCTCACTCCAGTGTGCATCTCGTTTCTCCGCCACAAGCTTGATGAACTGAGAGTGACTGGCATAAAGCTTCAGTTTATCATTGATGTCCACCCATCTCACTTTTCCAGCATCATCTCCAGCTTCCAGGGTTAGATTATCCATTATCTCACCTGGTTACCAAAGAAAAACCATCACCAAGAAAAATTCATTTCTGTTTTAGCATATCTATGTTGTCAAGTATTCTTACTTAAAATAATCTTAAATCATCATTGTACTAGCTGGCCAAGTGAATTAAAAACTAGATTATTCCATCCTTGGTCAGCAGAATGAATAAAAGAAAAAAAAAAAAAAACTTGACTATTCCAAAATGCCTAAATTTTCATCAAGTCCCTAAATTTTAGGTAATCACACAATACAAAGGCTTTTCTCTAAAAAGTAAGACTACCCTTAAAAAAAGAGATCATATTATATGAATATGAAACCTTACATCAAAATCAATCCCAGAGGGCCGGGCACGGTGGCTCACGCCTATAATCTCAGCACTTTGGGAGGCCGAGCCAGGCAGATCACCTGAGGTCAGGAGTTCAAGACCAGCCTGGCCAACATGGTGAAACCCCATCTTAAATAATAATAATAATTCCAGAGGGATTAGAGATTTGAATGTAAAAAAATAAAACAAATTATTGGTGACTCCTTTAATAGTCTTAAGTAGAGTGTTCTAAGCATAATACCAAACCAAACACCATAAGTATGTTTAGGTATTTAATTTAAAATATTTTAATAAACATAAGTACTTATAAATAGATTTATTAAAATATTTAATATTAGGCCAGGCACAGTGGCTCACACCTGTAATACAGTACTTTGGGAGGCCAAAGCAGGTGGCTCACCTAAGGTCAGGAGTTTGAGACCAGCCTAGCCAACATAGTGAAACTTCATCTCTACTAAAAATACAAAAATTAGCCAGGAGTGGTGGCACATGCCTGTAGTCCCAGTTACTTGGGAGGCCAAGGCAGGATAATCACTTGAACTCATGAGGCGGAGGCTGCAGTGAGCCAAGATCATATCACTGCACTCCAGCCTGGCAACAGGGTGAGATTCCATCTCAAAAAAAAAAAAAAAAAAAAAAAAAAAAAATTGAAATTAAAATTATCAAAAAAATAAAAAGTACTCCCAATCACTGTTGAGAATATAAGTGGCATATTTCTCTCTTATCAAGAGCTTTTAAAAAGTAACTGTTCTTTAATAAGCATTCATTCTGTAAATATCAGAGTGCATCAGCACTGAAGATACAATAAGCAATCCAGTAATTTCACTTTGAAGAATTTATTCTAAGGAAATAGACACAAGCCTATTAAAGTATTCAAACCAACATTATTTAAAGATTTTATTTTTATTGTGTTTTTTTTGAGATGCAGTCTTGCTCTTGTTGACCAGGCTGGAGCACAGTGGTGCGATCACAGCTTACTGCAACCTCCACCTCCCAAATTCAACCGATTCTCCTGCCTCAGCCTCCCGAGTAGCTGGGATTACTGCCGCCCACCACCATGCCAGGCTAATTTATTTGTACTTTTAGTAGAGAGCAGGGTTTCTACTAAAACCCACCATGCCCAGTGGATCATAATATATTTCTAATTGAAAACCTTGGCCAGGCACGGTGGCTCACGCCTGTAATCCCAGCACTTTGGGAGGCTGAGACGGGCAGATTACCTGAGGTCAGAAGTTTGAGACCAACCTGGCCAACATGGTGAAATCCCATCTCTACTAAAAATATAAAAAATTAGCTGGGCATGGTGGCGTGCACCTGTAGTCCCAGCTACTCCAGAGGCTTAGGCAAAAGCATCACCTGAACCAGGAGGTGGAGGCTGCAGTGAGCCGAGATCATCCCACTGCACTGCACTCAGCCTGGGCAATAGAATGAGACTCTGTCTCAAAAACAAAACAAAACAAAACAATACAAAACAAAACAAAACAAAACCTCAAGCAATAAAACAGAATGTACAGTATAAGTTCATTTAAAAAAAAAAAAAAAAGAAAGCTACATGATATCTTAGAGAAGATATACCAAAATGTTAACTAACAGTAATTATCCTTGGATTATGAAATAACCGGTGTTTTTTACATTTTTCTTCTTTATATCATCTATTGACAATGTAAAGATGATAGATCTATCTAAATAATTTTCAGTAAATGTGCCTTACCTTTACCTTTATAATAATAAAATAATAAAGCTGCTTCTTAGAAGAAAAGAACTACTCTAATTATTTTAGCAAACTGGTTTCTAAATTCCAGTACTAAAATCATATGGTTCTTTGTGCAATCTTCATTGCAACTACAATATCGAACCATCAATGAAACAGAACTAAAAAGTAAACCTAAATTCAAAAGTTAGATTCAAATATCATGTTCCTTATCAGAATTAATAATGTCTGAAAGGTTCTTTTACTCCCTACTCTAGTCACCTAATAAATTATATAAAACAAAAATTTAAGTTTAAAGAGGCCTGGCCTGACATGTAAAGAGACTGAAAGTGATCAGTCCCATCCATCCTCACAACAATAAAAAAGCTGAACAAGCTGAAGATCAACAACTCTCCTTAGAGCCATCAGAAAACTGAGGTCGCAGAGCAGACTCCATGCCAAAACCTGGAGAGACAGGCAAATACAGAGAATCATAACTTAAAAGGGAAAGAAACCTACCACTGGAGTCAGCACCCAGTAGGAACACTTAAAGGGTTAACTGACTAACTGCTGAAAGCTGACCTTCAGATTACCTTGAAAGATAAAATCTCCTGGGGCGCAACCATACCAGTACGAAGGGGGGCCTACATTTTAGTGAGTTTTACCTCCAAGAACGCCACCAAGTTCTCAGTGTGAAGACTGGAGAAAACTCCTTTCTCTCTTCCAACATGGAGAGGGGGAAAGGTAACCATTTTGAAATACACCCAGATCACTCTGCCCTCAAGGAGAACTATTTTACCAAGCCCTAACCAACCTGAAGGAAAGGAAATACCCAACTCCAGCCCCTGCTGAACTTCCTATCTCTCCTAAGGATGGGGGAGGAAGGAGGGAAGCTGAGAAGCACTTATGAAGGTCACAGTCCAGGGCTACAGGCTCACTAAAAGACTGACACCTAACCATGTATTCTCCTGTGATTCCCCTTCCTCTAGAATTTACCACCATATCTATCAACAGGGCTCCTGTTTAATAAAAGGGGAAGACAACTGAAAGAAGGGTATGCTTCAGACCTGTATGCTTCAGACCTTATTTAAGAAGTCTTCAGGGAAATCCAAAACTAGACAAAATTTTAGCCTCTGATACCTACAGCTACAGCAAACAAAAAACACAACCTAACTCCTAGCCAGATAAACATAAAACCTCAAACTAAAGAACTATTTGCCTTAGTTCCTTTTACTAAATACATCATGGTCAGTTTTCAAAAAAGCACTACAGCCAGGTGCAGTGGCTCCTGCCTGTAATCCCAGCACTTTGGGAGGCCAAGGTGGGTGGATCACCTGAAGTAAGGATTTCAAAACCAGTCTGGGCCAACATGGTGAAACCTCATCTCCACTAAAAATGGTAGAAGGAATGGAAATATAAATGGTGCCAGGAATTTTTCCCAAGTTCAACAAGCAAAAGCACAGAATATAGAAATGATAGATCTTCTAGTTTTAGCCCATTTTATAAATGAAAAAACTGAATTCAAAAGGACAAATGATTTTGTAAAAATACAAAAATTAGCCGGGCATGATGGTGTACCCTGTATGTAGTACCAGATATTTGGGAGTCTGAGGCAGGAGAATTGCTTGAACCTGAAAGGCGGAAGTTGCAGTGACCCGAGATTGTGCCACTGCACTCCACTCTGGGAGACAGAGCAAGACTCCATCTCAAAAAAAAAGAAAAAAAAAAGGTTGGGGGGTACTACAAAGCATGCTTCATGGCAAAAACACATAGCCTAAAGAAACAAAGCAAGCATTAGAACCAAATTCAAATACGGCAGAGATTTCGGAATTATCAAAACAATATTTTTTAAGTTTACAGAGAGAAAAACATAGGGTAAAAATAGTGAACAACCCATAAACTCTATAATTGACCTCTGGAGGGTCAATCGTTGTTTTTAACTCCAAAAATAAGTAGTTAACAAATTTATCAGTACTAAAGTTGTACAGACCTACTTCTAAGTTACATCTGCATATTTCTTCTAAGTTTTCAATACTAGAAGGATAAACTCTTCTAATACACCTTAGTGGAAATACAGAAGGAATGAAAAATGGTACCAGGCATTTCCCCCAAGTTCAACAAGCAAAAGCACAGAATATAAAAATGACAGATCTTCTATTTGTAGCCCATTTTAGAAGTGAAAAAACTGAGTCCAAGAGAACAAGTAATTTGTACAAGGTTACACAGCTCAGAAAGAGCCATGAGTAGAACATTCATTTCATTTCTCTAGCATGGTGCCTCACTTTTATGCTACAAATAAAAACAAATCCAATTTAGCAATAAAATATGTTTCAAGGGAACTATTCAACGTGTACATTAAGATCAAATTAATTTTTAAGAGTGCAGATTTTTTTTCCTTTCTCCTTCTGTAATAACAGATTTGACCCTCCTCATAAAATTTTAAATTCCACGTACAAGAACATCCATTTAAAATTGTTTCACTACTTGGAATTTTTTGTTATTACTTCGCATTTTAACAAACCAAAATTATTATGAAAATATTTCAAACAGTAAGATATAAATCCCATTTCCTTTATCATTGCCATACTTCCTATCCAAATCTCAGTTGCTTTTGTTTTGGAAAACAAAAAAAAATGGAATCATAATTAATAATCTGACATCTTTCAAGCATATCATTTTAGCCCACAATTTCAACCTGAATTTCAAATGTTACCAGTGGATTAAAGAAAATTTAGTCACCAGTGATAACATTTTTGAAGATTTCTCCTATGTAGTCCTTTAATACCACCAGTTTTGCTTTCCAATAACTACAATCCTACAATCAATAGTTAATTGGTTTAAGATGCTAAAATAGTCCAGATTTAATCATGTCCTAGTGGGCTACTGGCTTAAATTGATCCTTTAATCCCAATCAGTTTAATAAACATAAAGTTACCTGTTTCATCATGGTAGTTCACAGCTTCTGTTTCCATCCATGCATTATCGGTGTTTCGAGGATCATCAACATATCCCTTATATATCTATTTTCAAAAGAAAGCAGATTTTTTAAAAGTCCAAGGTGTAATGAGTGCAGCAGAGCATGTGACCTTCACTAGCATCAGAAATGTAAATATCCTGTTGCACAACATGAACATACTTAATGCTACTGAGCTGTACATTCAACAGTTTAGATGGTAAATTTTACATTATGTGTTTCTATCAACAAGTTTTTTGAGAAATGTAATTATTGGCTGGGCGCAGTGGCTCACACCTGTAATTCCAGCACTTTGGGAAGCCAAGACAGGTGGATCACCTGAGGTCAGGAGTTCAAGACCAGGCTGATCAATAAGGTGAAACCTGTCTCTACTAAAAATACAAAAAAATTAGCCAGGCATGGTGGCAGGCACCTGTAGTCCCAAATACCTGGGAAGCTGAGACAAGAGAATTGCTTAAACCCAGGAGGCAGAGGTTGCAGTGAGCCAAGATTGTATCACTACACTTCAGCCTGGGAAATGGAGCAAGACTCTGTCTCAAAAAAAAAAAAAAAAAAAGAAGAAATGTAAATATTATAGAACTTTGAATGTAGTACTTCATGTGCTTGTTTCAAATTTCCCACAGAACAATATTCTCTTTTGAGGCAGCTTTAAAAGTAATGAAATCCTCAACACCTCAAACTCTAATTTCAGAATTTGAAAATAGATTTGGGCAATATGATTTTTTTTAAAGAGTCCATAATTTAAGTATTTTTTTCTGTGACTATAGTTTCTGAAATACAAAGGTAGATTCTTCTAGTTAAAGAAGATCTATAAGTAAAACTAAAGATCACTACTTAAGCTATTATTACATTAAAATATTTGAATCTAGTCATCTAACACAAACATAACTCAAAAAATCTGGACAACATAAATTCCTATTCTGAAAAGAAAACAAGCAATCCAAATAAAAACTGACAAAAAAGAAAAAAAAAATCTATTATTTTCTTATTATTAGTGTGCATATACCTTGTACGGTACTGTTTTTAAAGCCCAGAGGCCAGGCTCACGCCTGTAATACCAGCTCTTTGGGAGGTCAAAGTGGGTGGATCACTTGAGCCCAGGAGTTCAAGACCAGCCTGGGCAACATGGTAAAACCCCATCTCTACAAAAAAAAAAAAAAAATTAGCCCAGTGTGGTGGTATGTGCCTGTGGTCCCAGCTACCCAGAAGGCTGAGATGGGAGGATCGCAAGAGCCCAAGAGGTCGATACTACAGTGAGCCATGATCATACCACTGCACTCCAGCCTGAACAACAGAGCAAGACCCTGTCTCAAATAAAAATAAAAATCACAGAGGGTATACGGACAAAACAGACATGAGACTTAAATGGTTATCAACCAGAAAAATCTCTGCATGACATAATTTAAAATATAACTGTTCTTTCAGACACAGCTGAATTCATGCACATACAAAAGGTTTCCTGTTGGATGGGTACTCAATGTTTAAGAAAATAGTTTATAGGCAGGGCGCAGTGGCTCATGCCTGTAATCTCAGCACTTTGGGAGGCCAAGGCAGGCAGATCACTTGAAGTCAAGAGTTTAAGACCAGCCTAGCCAACACAATGAAGCCCCATTTCTATTAAAAATACAAAAATTAGCCAGGAGTGATGGTGGGTGCCTGTAACCCCAGCTACTCCACAGGCTGAGGCAGAAGATCACAAACCTGGGAGGTGGAGACAGCAGTAAACTGAGATGCTGAGATGGTGCCACTGCAATCCAGTCTGGGTGACAGAGGGAGACTCCATCTCAAAAAAAAAAAAAAAAAAGAAAAAAGAATAAGAAGGAAAAAGTTATTATAATAAATGATATAAATGACCTGAATATAGACCATTTTAGTCTATATAGCCCCAAGTTGAGCTACAAAACTTTAAATAGAAACCTGTTTACAGTGAAAATCTCTAACTTGTTTTTGTGAATATATTTTAAATATACAAGTATTCCCATTGCATTTAGAGAAGGACCTCCTAGATTTCCAGGTCAACTTTTAAGTCATTTTCATCAATCTACAGAACTAAATCCCTCCTAGGAAACACTATTTCTTACCACTAGATGGTCTTGGCTGAAGAGTTTGTGCAATTTTTCCTCTATTTCTCTCCTTTCAGCACTGGTTTTCTGTAAGGAGTTGAGAGCTTCCTCACCAAATTCTCTTTTCAGTGTAGCACTAATCTTCTCTCCTGGATCTACCATGCCCTAGGAGTCACATTTAAAAATTTGGAAAAAGGGATCAGTTTTGATTTGTTCAATAAATATTTATTGAGTGGTAGAGTTAACATTTATTATTCAATCTGCCTATAATAGTGATCCCCATTTCTCTGTGACACGCTGCTCTCTAAACCATCTGTTGCTAGTAGAAAGAGCCAATAAGGATACCTCATGTATTTGGCCACAGTGATTGGTCTAAGGTTAGCCTGTGGCAAACTGAGCCAATCAAACCAATTTCCTGGTTCTTGCCAAATTCAAACTAAGGAAAAAAGGCTGGAGGCAAGAAAGAATACAGCAATTTATTCTTCCCCCATTGTTCATTCCATTCCAGCCACACTGACCTCTCCTCAATGTTCCCAGAACATGCCTAACATATTGCCACCTGAGTGTCTTTGCACCAAGATGCTTTTCTCTAGATAACTGCATGGTTCACTAATTCATTTCCTTCAGAGAGTTATCTAAATGTCACCTCCTCAGGGAGGTCTTTTCTAACTGCCCTAAAATTGCAAACTCTCAAACACTTTCTAGTCCCCTACCTTGGTTTTGTTTCTTTCTTAGTACTTCTTTCCTTCTAACATGCGATATATTTAACATATATCTTATATTATCTGTCTCCCTGACTGGAATGTGAGCACCAAAAGACAAGATATGTGTTTATGTTGCTCTGTTGCATCCTCAATGTCTAAAATATTAGCTGACAAAAGATACTAAAAATACATTGATTAGATGAATAACTGTCAAAATGATATCAATTACAGCAGTTCCCTAATAAGAATTTCAAATAACAATAAAAATATAAGATCCTACGGTGAAATCATTATTACGTTACTGCTTTCAACCTGAGTGAAGTTTGACTATTTGGCTCATGGAAATTAGCCTAAACTTTTATCAGAGTCAGTTGAGATCCTTATTTCCATTCAATTTTTATTCTACAAAGAAGAAAACATTCTTGCAGATAATTGTATGTTTATAAAGAGTCATCCTTGTATCAAACTATCTCCATTTCATAATATGGTATAAAATATAAAACCCTCTAACACACACATACACATTTTAAAAGGCCATTTCAGGCTGGGCATGGTGGCTCACACCTGTAATCCCAGCACTTTGGGAGACATTAAGGCAGGAAGATTGCTTGAGGCCAGCAGTTCGAGACCAGCCTGGACAGCATAGCAAAACTCTGTCTCTACTAAAATTACAAAAATTAGCCAGGCATGGTGGCACATGCCTGTACTCCCAGCTATGTTGAGAGGCTGAGGCACAAGAACTGCATGAACCCAGGAGGCAAAGGCTGCAATGAGCCAAGGTCACACCCATGTACTCCAGCCTGGGTGACAGAGTGAGATTCTGTCTCAAAAATAAACAAAAAATAAAAAGCCACTTCAAATATAGCACTGACATAAATTCAAACTACAAGCGAACAAAAGTATACTTGTCTTGATGACATTATAGAAACTATTTAAACGACAAGGAACAGTAAATAACAAAAGCTAATTGTTACATGTTGTCAAAAGTTACCAGAATTCAACCAAAAAGTGCTTAAAAATACTACCTTGGGCTTGAAGTGGAGGTTAAATTCTGAGATGGGACCCAAAATAATGAGTGCTTATTTGTGTGTGATCTCTAATAATCCTGTGAAGTAGATATCTTTATTTCAAAAATGAGGGCATCAACTCCCTATCACCCAGCTGCAAGCGGAAAGGCCAGAACACCACCCTACATCTAACGTCAAAGCCCAAGTTCTTTCCCAAGGGTGTCAGAATTAGACGCAGATTCTAACAGCCTTGGATTATCCTAAACTTGTGGCTGACAATGCCACTTCATGCAGGGATGAAAAACGAAAGAATTACTAATTGAAGTGGGAAGGAATAGAGGAAAATGGAATAGAAAAGATCCACAAATAACCCTGTAGTAAATACAGCAACTAAAAAGAACATAAACACTTATTTTATTGTAATGCTTACCCCTGGGATTGCCCATTCTCCACAGTCTTTCCTTTTTATTGCAACAAACTGTAAAATGTGTTTCCCAGAAACAGGATGTATGATTTTATTTCCACTGCTATCTCTTTTCCATCTGTGAATAGTAATGTAAAATCATAACCGATTTACAACAAAACTAAGGTTCTATCTCAAACTTGAGACAAAATTACAAGGTCATGTTTCTTTAAAACAGAGTATATATAAATTTATCTCAAATCAGCTAGTTTTATTAAAAATTGTTTTATATTAGAAATATTCTATATTCATCACTTTTAAAACCAAGACAAATGTCTACATTACCTAAAAGATACTATATTATCAGTAACGAAAATTCAGGATACGAATAATTTTTACTACTTAAAGTACTAACAAAAGAAGTATCAGAATAGAATTTGAAGAAAAGATTATCAAAGTTTTTTTTTAAATAATTTTACAAATCATTTTTTAAAAATTACTGGTAGTTGCCAGGCACAGTGGCTCATTCTTGTAATCTCAACACTTTGGGATAACTGCTTGAGCCTAGGAGTTCGAGACCAGCCTGGGCAACAAAGCAAGATCCTATCTCTATAAAAAATAAAAAAAACTAGCTGGATGTGGTGGCATGCACCTATAATCCTAGCTACTTGGGAGACTGAGGCAGAAGGGTCGCTTGAGCCCAGGAGTTTGAGGTTGCACTGAGCTAGGATCAACTCCAGCTTGGGTGACAGATAAAGAGCCTATCTTAAAAAAGAAAAAAAATAACATTACTGGTAGTGAAAAAGGCCTGGTAGGATTTGCTTTTGGACTGGTGCAGCGGCTCATGCCTGTAATCCCAGCACTTTGGGAGGCCAAGGTGGGCGGATCACCTGAGGTTAGGAGTTCAAAACCAGCCTGGCCAACATGGTGAAACCCCATTTCTACTAAAAATATGAAAATTAGCCAAGCATGATGGTGGGTGCCTGTAGTCCCAGTTACTCAGGAGGCTAAGGCAGCTGAATCACTTGAACCTGAGAGATGGAGGTTGCAATGGGCCAAGATCACACCATTGCATTCCAGCCTGGGTGACAGAGTGAGACTCCATCTCAAAGAAAAAAAAAGATTTGCTTTTAACAGTTCACCTTGTGTTAACAGAAAAGCAGATTACATGACATAGTTTAGCTGGTGTCAAAGCAGTACTTTTTTTTTTAAGGAATAATTTCTTGCTTTATCACCAAGGCTGGAGTACAGTGGTGTAATCATAGTTCACTGTAACCTTAAACTCCTGGGCTCAAGCAATTCTCCTGCCTCAGCCTCCTGAGTACCAGGACTACAGGCATGGGCCATTATGCCCAGCTAATATTTTTTGCTTTTTAGTAGAGATGGGGTCTCCTGCTATGATACCCAGCTGGTCTTGAACTCCTGGCCTCAAACCATCCTCCCACCTCAGCCTCCCAAAGTGCTGTGATTGCAGGTATAAGCCACCACACCTGGCCATGCTTCTCAATCTTTATGCCCTCTAATTTGATACACAACAACAACAAAAAATAACTCTAACCTTTTATTTTATATTTTAATTGAATTGCTTATGGGTTTTATAAAAAGTATCAAGGCAATGTTAATTTCAGAATACACTTTTTCTAACCATACCCTCTTTCCCAGAGATGTTGATATTAATAAATCTCCCCATCCCCTTTCTTACCTCTATATCAACCTCCAGCCCAATTTTAAGAATTGTCCTAATGATCTCTTAGGAAAAAAAAAAAAAAAAAAAGACTTCCAATGCTAAACCAAAAAAGAAAGTCTATGATCTAATCATTACTCTGGATGAAACCCAATGAAATATTACTTTGGATATGAATTTTCAAATTTCCTTATATAGTAGCTGACTACCACATCTACCATATCTAATTCCTCCCATGAAAGAACTTATAATCTAGCAGTGCCTCTAAATTATAAGAAGGGTGACAATTGGATGAGTATATCAAATAGAAATGAAATAATAATTAGTACAAGAGGGCACATCTGCTTTTAAAATGCCAGACAAAAGAATACATGAGCAAGAAACGAAATCATAAAATAAAATAACGTGTTCAAGAAACTGAATGTTCATATGGGGTCTAGCACCACGGGCATCAGTGAGGGAAAAGATAGACCACAGAAGTGGGCCAAGGGCTTATATGACAAGATTCATCTAATTTGTCTACTTAGAGAGCCAGAGAATGTTTATAAGTAGGGTAAAGCCATAACCAACTTGTATCTTAAAAAACTCACTCACTTTGACAAAAAGCATGTATGTTGGTCTGGAGGAAAGCAAGACTGGACTCAAGAAGACCAGCTGGAAGGCCACTAATATGATCCAGGTAAAAGATGATGGGGACAGGACGGAAGGCAGAGACAGTGAGAATGAAGACAGGATGGATTTTAATTTTCCAAAAGCCATTTAGATAGCATTTATTATATATATAACACTGTTCTAAGTGCTTTAATGTATTTATCCATTTAAGTCTCAAAACAACCCTTTTATAAAATAGTTGTTTTATTATCTTTATTTTACAGATACAGAAAATGAGGCACAGAAAAGTTAGGTAACTTGCCCAAGACTGCAGTGTTAACAAGGGTATAAACAAAGCTTTGAACCTGGGCAATCTGGTTCCAGAATCTATATCTATATCTATGTTCTTTTTTTTTTTTTTTTTTTTTAGATGGAGTTTCACTCCTGTTGCCCAGGCTGGATGGCAGTTGTGCAATCTTGGCAGCTCACTGCAACCTCCGCCTTCCAGTTTCAAGCGATTCTCCTGCCTGAGCCTCCTGAGTAGCTGGAATTACAGGCGCCGTCCACCACACCCAGCTTATTTTTGTATTTTTAGTAGAGACAGGGTTTCACCAGGTTGGCCAGGCTGGTCTTGAACTCCTGACCTCATGATCCGCCCACCTTGTCCTCCCAAAGTGCTAGGATTAAGGCATGAGCCACCACACTCAGCCTACGTCTTATATTCCAGGCATTTCTTATATTCCCTGGATTTCTCAATAAGCATATTTGTAGAGAAGGGGAAAAAAAGAGAAAATCATTTTTGAAAATATTTGTTACATATTTTCATAAAGCATTTAAGTCAGCACTGTATAACAGAACTTTTTGTGATAATGAAAATGTTCTATGATGGTGGCTCATAACTATAATCCTAACACTTTGGTAGATTCTAGTTGGAAGATTGCTTGAGCCCAGGAGTTCAAGACCAGCCTGGGCAACATAGCAAGACCCTGTCACACACACACAAAAGTTCTATATCTGTTCTTTTTCATAAGGTAGTCATTTGCCACATGTGACTATTGAGTACAGGCATGAGCCACTGCCCCGGCCAGAATCTGTGTTCTTAATTACTATACTATCGACTTAAACTGAACAAGCAGAATGTTTACACTAATTAGATAAGAGTAAAGAAGGCAAATGATGGTTCTGTTCACCCATAAACATACAGTAGCACCTACTACACATCACATGCAAGGAGCTGGGAAAACAAAGACTCAATACAGCCATTGCTCTTCAGCCAGCCAGCCAGTTGTGGCTATAGAACAAGGATGAGAAACAGAATAGAGAGATGCTGGCCAGGTGTGGTGATGCCTGCCTGTAATCCCAGCACTTTGGGAGGCTGAGGTAGAAGGATTGCTTGAGCTCAGGAGATCGAGACCAGCCAGAGTAACATAAGGAGTCCACATCTCAAGAAAAAAAAAAAAAGAGAGAGAGAGAGAGAGAGATGCTGCTGGGGAGAAGGCAGGACCAGAAAGATGACGAACAGGACCAGAGAGATGATGAACAGCTTGCGTATGTTCTCAGATTTTACTCTGAAGGGACGCATGTATGGATTTTAAGCAGAGTAGTTTCTTGCTATGCTATTTATTAGTAAATACATTATCACCAATTTTAAAACAAAATTTCTTGTTCTAACAGAAATAATATATCATTTTGCTTGATGAACCTAGTGAACATTTACTGAATATCAACGATATTTCTACACCCTCTTACTATTCCCTCCCCAGTTCTAATAGTATACACCTTCCTGTCTTTAACCAAAAAGTGAACAGAAAATGACACTGTCATCAATTATTTGATCTGAATTTATTCACGATAATACAGTCACACTTCCCAACTCATTTTGACTCTATAGCCTCTGCAACTTTTGAAAATTATACCTAGACAATCTCTAGGAGAGATACCTGGGAATCTGAAATTTTGACACTTGCCTTGGAGATTCTGAATTAAAAAGTTTAGGAACTCCTGAACAAGGCTGTTTTGAACATGAAGTGCATACTTAAAAGAAAGGCGGGTGGAATCTTTGTTCTGAAAGTGCCTGGGTGATTCTTAGGATTACTCACTAGTAGTGTAATAGAAAAAGCACAATATTTAAAGCCACTTACTCCTCATTCAAAAGTCAGATCTACAACATTTAGGCAAGTCACTTAACACTTAACCCCAGTTAGTCTCTATTTTCAAATTCTCAAGATAGATATATCAGTACCTACTTCGAGGGGCTTTTATGAGAAACAGAAAAACTAATGATAGCACTGACAAGATCCCTATAATAGACTAGTGTAAAAGTAGAATACTTTCAACAATACTTTCTAAGGTTTGACTCTTTCTTCAACATCTTTCATTCTTCTCTCTTCCATTTCTGCTGCCTCTCATCTACTTAGAGTAACTCATTAATTTATTAATGTAGTATTAATTATTATAAATTAATGTATTATTGAGATAACAAAGAACATCAACCTAAGAGGACAGTTGAAAGCTAGACTCTGCCACCTGTGGGCTCTCTTATGGCCTTGCACCATCTTTAAGCCATCAGGGTTAAGCTCAAAAAGTCTACCATTTCAAAACAACTTGACACACAATCACCATGTATACTCCCAGCCACTATTTGGTCCACCATAGATAAAGATAAGCTAACTGGATTCTAACTTTCAAGTCTCTGGCTTCCCTTTTCTGCTTCTTGTCCCTTACTAGCATTACATGCCTGTTTCAAATGTTTCATACCTTCCTGGTTTGGGCCAGCTTCACCAAAATCAGAAACTAATACTACCAGTAATATATTTTTTTAATTAACTCTTTCCATCTCATTTAAACCATAAAGGTTCAAAAGGTATGTGGATGGATAGGTAGGTTGATCAGTAGGTTAAGTAGGTAGGTGGATGGGTGAGTAAGTGGATGGATGGATGGATGGATGAAGGGAAGATAAAATGTGGGGTTGGATAAAGATCCTTTTTGGCAGGGAAATCAGGTAAGACTAAGACCAGGTGAATATGGGTGCCTCTTCCGGTAACTTGGGAAAAAAAAAAAAAAGCTGCCTTCTAGAGTTAAACTATCAAATCATTATTAAATCTCAAACCAAAGAAAAACAGTCTCCTTAAAGAAAGGCCCCCAAAATACCAAAACTAAAAAAGGACCAATAGAGGATATTTACATTATTTAAAGAAAGAAAGTGACAATTTCATGTGAGGAGAGAGATGGTCAATGAAGAAATTCTAAAAGTAAAAAAATAAAAATTAAAAGGATGACAAATATCATAATATTTCAGATATATTAGAAAGATGATTCCTGTGGAGATTGCTAAATCCATCTAAACATTACATTCACTGACCTGCTTAATTCTGATTCTTGCTCACCAAAAGACCTGAATATGATTTGGCTTACAGATAGGTCTGCCTTGGGAAGAGAATGCATCTCCCGTTCTGAAACTTTCAATGGCTCGAGTCTATACTCCTAACTTTGGCATTTAAAATTCTCCACTATAGGCCAGGCCCAGTGGCTCATGCCTGCAATCCCAACACTTTGGGAGGCCAAGGTGGGCAGATCATCTGAGGTCAGGAGTTGGAGACCAGCATGGTTAACAAGGTGAAACTCCCTTTCTACTAAAAATACAAAAAAAAATTAGCCAGGCATGGTGGCAGGTACCTGTAATTCCAGCTACTTAGGAGGCTAAGGCAGGAGAATCGCTTGAACCCGAGAAGTGGAGGTTGCAATGAGCCAAAATTGCACCACTGCACTCTGTCTTGAACAATAAAAGTGAAAGTCTGTCTCAAAAAAAAAAAAAAAATTTCTGCACAATAAAACTGCACAAAAATTAATTTTAAGTTTCGTTTTTCACCCACTACTCTCCTACAAGAATATTCTGTTTCAACCAAGCTAGTCACTACTCAGATATTACTAGAGACCCTTTCCTTAGGCTTCCTGCTGTCTCCCTACCCAAGGTTCACGGGCTCAAATCAACATGCTTTATGCTGCCTTTCTTGGGTGCTCCAGTTTACCACAGTCACACCCCACATCCAATCTTCTAATCTTCTAAAGCATCCTGAATCACCTATATTACTTGATCATATTTAACATGTTTTCTTACTTCATATTTTCCGTCTTGCAAATAAAGCCATAGCTCTTCAGTGACAGAGAACCAACTTAGGATTCTTAGATTTTTTTATATCCTCTAAAGTGCCTACTAAACACTGAGAATAAATAGATGCACAAATAGAATTAACCTTCTTTACATAATGCCTAATCTACTCATATAAGTACAGCTTTATACTTACATCACATCACTATGATTTTAAATAAAGTGCCTTAAAAATAAAAATTATATATACATCTGCATGCACATTCATGTATATATACATATGCGGGCATGTGTGTGTGTGTGTGTCTAGTCATGTGCTATATAATGATGTGTTGGTCAATAACAGATCACATATGCAATGGTGGTCCCATAAGATTATGATGGAGCTGAAACATTCCTATCACCTAGTGATGTCACAGTCATTGTTAACATCTAACCCACAAGCATTACTCACATGCTTATGGTGATGCTAATGTAAACAAATCTACTGCACTGCCAGTCATAAAAGTACAATTACATATAGTACATAATACTTGATAATAAGTGACTATGTTACTGGCTTATGTATTTTCTATACCATACTTTTTATCATTAAAATATATTCCTTCTACTTATTAAAAAAAAGTTAACTGTAAAACAGTCTCAGGCAAGTCCTTCAGGAGGTATTCAAGAGGAAGGCATTATTATCAGAGGAGATGACAGCTCCATGCATATTACTGCCCCTGACAACTTTCCAGTGGGACGAGATGTGGAAGTGGAAACGGATATTGATGATCCTGACCTTGTGTAGGCCTAGGCTAATATGTGTATTTGTGTCTTAGTTTTGTTTTGTATTTTTTTTAAAAGATGGGGTTTCACCATGATGGCCAGGCTGGTCTTGAACTCCTGACCTCAGGTGATCCACCTACCTCGGCCTCCCAAAGTGCTAGGATTACAGGCATGAGCCACTGCGCTTGGCCTTGTGTCTTAGTTTTTAATAAAAACTTAAAAAAAAAAATCTTTTTAATTTAAAAAAGCTCACAGAATAAGGATATAACAAAAAAACTATTTTTGTGCAATTCTACAATGTGTGTTTTAAGCTAAGTGTTATTATAAAAAAGTCAAAAAGGTTTTAAAAATTTTAAAGTTTAAAAAGTAAAAAAGTTACAGTAAGCTAAGGTCAGTTTATTATTAAAAGAAAAATATTTTGTATAAATTTGGTGTAGCCTAAGTATGCAGTGTTTATAAAGTCTACAATAGTGGACAGTGATGTAACAGGCTTTCATGCTCACTCACCACTCGCTCTGACTTACCCAGATCAACTTCCAGCCCTACAAGCTCCATGCAGGTTAAGTGCCCAAAACAAGTGTATGGTTTTTATCTTTTATATCGTATTTTTACCTACTTTTCCTATGTTTAGATATACCAACACTTACAATTGTGTTACAGTTGCCTACAGTATTCAGTACAGTAACATGCTGTACAGGTTTGTAGCCTAAGAGCAATAGGCTATAGCATACAGCATAGGTGTATACTACTTATATAATTGTACCTACACAATCTAGGTTTATGTAAATATACTCTCTGATGTTCACACAACAAGACAATCACCTAACAACGCATTTCTCAGAATGTGTCCTCATTGTTAAGCAATATATGACTGTATATCCGCATATATATACAAACACACATACTTACGTATGTATACACACACAGATATACATATATACACACATTAGCTACAGTCTGCATTTTTCCTATCACTTAGCTCTTTGCTACTGATATATATATGTATATATATGTTTTGGTTCTTACCTGGTTATAATGGGATCTGCAGCATGATTTGGGCCCCATCGCCCCAAAAGCCCCCGGCCAACCAGCCCAGTCCGTCCTGCAGGATTTCTAGGAAAACAAAAAAGCATAAAATCAATGTGTCCATCTTTTAATCTGATTTGATAAAAACCCAAAGGAAGGGAATACAAGCAGTTAGATAGAACTAATATGTCCTCACAAATCCAACAATACTATCACATATCTGGTGCTGAAATCATGTATTTCATTACACTGCTATTTAACTTTTCTTTTGTGCATGTGCTAAGCTTTAAACTTGATCCAGAAAGTAGTTCTCATCCCCGAAGTGGTTCTACAATGTAATGATTTGTTTCAGTTTTCACCTAACCGCCTTTCAAACTAGAACCTTACTGGATTCTTTTGGAACACCCACATCTCTCTTCACTTTCTCATCATTCTCATTTCCTACTCTACTATCCTACAACACTTCCCATTAAAGTTGTTTCTGTTGCATTAAGTCCATTTTTCCTCAATTTTTGGATTTTTATTATCAGTAATATATATTTTATACCATATAACAGGTATTAGTATTACTATTTCATAGATTTCAAGTATACTAAAATACAATTTTATAAAAATGGCAACTATATATCCTGATGCCACAACCCAGTGTTAAAAATTTGTGAGATAAACCTAGCAATACTCATGCCTGTGTCATTTTATTTCAGTAAATATTGTTTAATTGTTCAACTTTGATTATTTACTACTAAAATGTTCTAACATGTAATTCTACTTAATGACGCTGTATCTTTGGCTCTCCTACTATATGAAAGTAAATAAACAACTTGCCAAAATTTCTTTTTTTGCCATCTCTTTTGATTCTTTCTTCCAAGTGACTGTTATTAAAACTGAACGAATTTTGATATTGTTTTTGTACTAGACTCAGAAATATTTCAGCAAATAGCAAAAGAAATAAAAGACAAGACACCTGCCCCATTGACAATAATTCTTTTCTAATTCACAGAAGGAGGGGCAGAGTGGCTGGCAACCATATTTTATTTCATGTAACCACACATCCTGGAACACAAGTGATCAAAGTCAGCACTAAGAGACAGAATGTTAGTTTTTATAGATGACCAAGACTAACTCATAAACAAGAAACTGGAATAGACCCATAGACTATATTATAGCCTGAAAAGCACAGATGGTTATTTGCAAAGAGAGAGTAATAAATCAACAGTACAGAGAAAAGTATAGATGAGGCAGAGAGAGAGTCGTGATGGATTTTGAATTCCATCTTTTCTAAAGTTATCTTCTTTTTTTTTTTCCGAGTTCCTTGAGACACTCCTATAGCCTTCAAATAAATTTTACTTTTGCTCAGGCAAGCTAAAGTTGTTCTATTAGTCAAAGAGACTTGATTAAAAGAACAATCTATCTTGGATTTTCATCTATATATCTTATCTATATTTTCATATATTTTATCTTTTTATAATTGTATTCATAAAAGGACCTAAGGAATAAGTCAAATGCAAGGAGAATTTGCCTTAAAAAGACTCAATAACATAGGAAGGGGAATAAATTAGACCAAAGAAAGAACTTAGCAAAACTGAAAGACCAGGGTGCAATGAGAGGAGTACTACCATTTCTTTGTCTTCTTAGAGGAACTAAGAACACAAAGTGCAACATTTTTGTAAGGTGATAACCATGATTTCAAATCTGTAATCCTTCTTTGGTTTATTTGGTACACGCTAATTTTTATATTTTTTTCTAACTTTTTAATATGGTTTGGCTCTGTGTCCCCACTCAAATCTCACCTCAAACTGCAATTCTCATAAATTGAGGACAGAATCTGGTGGGATGTGACAGGATCGTGGGGGTGGTTTCCTCATGCTGTTCTCGTGATAGCGAGTGAGTTCTCATGAGATCTGATGGGTTTTTTTGTTTTTTGAGATGGAGTCTCACTCTGTTGCCCAGGCTGGAGTGCAGTGGCACAATCTCGGCTCACTAGAACCTCTGCCTCCCAGATTCGAAAGATTCTCCTGCCTCAGACTCCTGAGTAGCTAAAATTACAGGCACCCACCACCACACCCAGCTAATTTTTGTATTTTTAGTAGAGATGGGGTTTCACCATGTTGACCAGGCTGGCCTCAAACTCCTGACCTCAAGTGATCCACCCACCTCAGCCTCCAAAAGTGCTGGGATTACAGGCGTAAGTCACCGAGCCCAGCCAATCTGATGGTTTTATAAGGGGCTCTTTCCCCTTCACTTGTTCATTCTCTGTCACCTGCTGCCACGTAAGATGTACCTTTGCTTCTCTCTTGCCTCTGCCATGATCCTAAGTTTCTTGAGGCCTCTCCAGCCATGCAAAACTGTAAGTCAATTAAACCTCTTTCCCTCATAAATTGCCCAGTCTTGGGTATGTCTTTATAGCACTGTAAGAACAGACTAATATACTTTTATAATGTCTTCTTAAGAAAAACGGATAATTTTTTGAATTGTACAGAAAAATCATTTTTTAAAAAGTGTAGAAAGATCCCTGATGTTAAATTATTGGGTTATCTTTATTTTTACTCTTACATGTTTGGATAAATTCTTACTTTAAGATACTATACCATTTAATAAATATCTGCTGAACAATTTTCAATCCTTTCTGTTAATGTATTCATTATTTCTATTTTCAAGAAAGAATTACAAAAAGATGCATTCGAATGCGGCCTCTGCCATTTACTAGCTGTATACAAATTGCTTACACTCTTTCCTTATCTGTAAAATGGAATTAAAAATATCCACCAACAGGGTTACTGTGCACATTTAATTACATTATATATATATAAATAAATCTGTACAACATCTGGCACATACAAGGATTTGATAAACATGAACTATCTTTTCTACTTTTTGGTGACTCATTATTGTAAGACTCTTTAGTACCAGTACCTACCTTGGTCTTCCATTTTCAATCTCATACAGGCCATTCTGGCTCTTTCTCTCAACATGCCCATCCTTCTCGTTAAACTTGGGAGAAAAATTACTTTCACTGTATGAGAATACCAATGTAAAACAAGAAATAATTATTCAAAACTATCAACAGCTTAATAATGCAAATCAATCTGTTATCCATAAGTATTCGTAAAACAATTAATTTTTAAAGGTTAGTTTTTTGTTTTTTTTTCCCCCACAAATCCATCTTATTCCTTCAAAATAATTTTTTTTTTTTTTGAGACAGAGTCTCGCTCTGTTTCCAGGTTGGAGTGCAGTGGCACAATCTCGGTTCACTGCAACCTCCACCTTCCGGGTTCAAGCGATATTCCTGCCTCAGCCTCCCATAGCGGGGACTACAGGCATGCACCACCATGCCCAGCTAATTTTTGTATCTGTAGTATAGAGAGAGTTTCACCACGTTGGCCAGGATGGTCTCAATCTCTTGACCTCGTGATCAGCCCACCTCAGCCTCCCAAGTCCTGGGATTACTGCATGAGCCACCATGCCCAGCCCCTTCAAAACAATTTTTAAGGGAAAAAAAAAGTTTTAACCAAAACACCATACATTACAAACACATATATTATTATTAAACTCATTAACCCCTCTGGGAAGGACTACCAGCAGAAGCACTGGAGCTCCTACCACATGCTACAAAAAGGTCTATTAGCAAGAAGGAATTGTTTGTAGGCACATTATGAAAACTATTCCAAAAATAAGATTGCAAGATAAGATTACTTCTGATGATGTTTCCACTATTTCAAAATAATTTAAATTTCTTCAAATGCACACTGATTAATATTTTTATCAGAGTGAACCCACGAAGCAGTGAATTTGCCACACAAACTACATAATAAATACAATGTAAATTAAAAACAGACATACGATGCTGGAAATGTTCTAGATCTTGATCTGGGTGTTGGTTACAGAGCTACATAGATGTCAAATTTTACTGAGCTGCACACCTTCACATGTAAGAAATGTGCACTTTACTACATTTATATCAGGCCACAAAAAAAGATTTTCTTATTTTTTATTTATATATATACTTTTTATTTCTTTCTTTTGAGACGGAGTCTCATTCTGTAGCCCAGGCTGGAATGCAATGACACAATCTCAGCTCACTGCAACCTCACCAACCAGGATTGAGCGAATCTCCTGCCTTAGTTTACCAAGTAGCTGGGATTATAGGCATGTGCCACCATACCCAGCTACTTTTTTATATTTTTGGTAGATACAGGGTTTCACCATGTTGGCTAGGATGATCTCAAACTCCTGACTTAAAGTGACCTGCCTGCCTCGGCCTCCCAAAGTGCTGGGATTACAGGCGTGAGCCACTGTGCCCGGCACAACAGAAAATTTTTTTTAACAGATATAACTAAACTACTTTCCTCACCACTATAAAATCCCTGCCATAATTGCACTGACAGTGAATAAAGAGTTATGAAGCACTAAATAGTTCATGGGCAGTTTTGACACAAGTTTCACTTTTTTTCTTGCTTTAATTCCAGTGAGTGAGCAAAGAAATAACTGTGGTCTTTTGGGGAATAATGTCCAATTTGAATGATCCATACATTTTCTTAAGACTTCTAACCAATCTGCCACCTAACATGCAAATAAAAAGAATTAACTGATTAAAAACCATGAAATTGTAAAGCCAGAGTTGCCATGCCCTTGGGACTCTAGAGATTCACTCCTTAAAAAAAAAAATCACCAGGGATGCTGGCTCATGCCCATAATCCCAGCATTTTGAGAGGATAAGGCAGAAGGATAACTTGAGCTCAGGAGTTCAAGATCAGACTGGCCAATACAGTGAGAATTCATCTCTGCTAAAAATTTAAAAGTTAGCCAGGCACGGTAGCACATGCCTGTAGTCCCAGTTGCTTGGGAGGCTGAAGTGGGAGTATCACTTGAGCCCAGGAGATGAAGGCTGCAGTGAGCTATGATCACACAACTGCACTCCACCCTGGGTTACAGAGTAAGACATTATCTCAAAAAAAAAAAAAAAAAAGAAAGAAAGAAAGAAAATGAACAAAAGGAACATAAAGAGGTGGGGAAAATGGGGAGATGTTGGTCAAAGGGTACAAAGTTTCAGTTATGCAAAATGAGTACATTCTAGAGATCTAATGTACAGTATGGTGACTACAGTTAATAATGTTGTCTTGTCCAGCCTGGACAATACAGTGAGACTCCATCTCTACTTAGAAAATAAAATAAAATTAGCCAAGCATGGTAGAACATGCCCATAGTCCTAGCTACTCTGGTGGCTTAGGCAGGAGAATCACCTGAGCCCAGGAGTTTAAGGTTAGAGCAAGCTATGATCACACCACTGTACTCCAGCCTGGGTGACAGAGAGAGCACCAGTCTTAAAAATAATGATATAGTACTGGATTCCTGAAACTTGCTTACAGTAGATCTCAAATGTTCTTACTACACACACAAAAAAGGTAACCATGTAAGGTATAATTTTAATTGGCTTAATTGCAATAATCGTATCACAATATATTCATATGTATATCAATACTAAATTGTATAACTTAAATATATATAATTGTTTGTCAATCATACAACAATAAAGCTAGAAAAATAAACATAAACATAAAATGTTAATGCGGCACTTCTATGAATTTAGTGAGAGCCATTTCTCTCTCATTCTCCCCCCTCTCCCCTTTATCCATCCCTGTTCTATTTTTTCACACTGGTTTATCAACATCCTGTTCTTAGTAACCTGGAAAATGTTCTGAAAAATATTTTCACAAGTCTAGCTATGTTGGAAAATAATCACAAAGGATGTTCTACTGATAACCCAAACAGACCACATGAAAACAAATACCATCAGCTGTTATTTCAAAACAAATATAATAGCACCAGCTGATATTTCATAACTCATAACTGATGCTATTTGTTATGTTATTTCAAATCAAAACAGATTTAACTATTTGGAAGTATCCTCATAAAACCCCCAAAAGGGCAGGGTGCAGTGGCTCACGCCTGTAATCCCAACACTTTGGGAGGCCGAGGAGGGGGGATCATGAGGTCAAGAGAGCAAGACCATCCTGACCAACATGGTGAAACCCCATCTCTACTAAAAATACAAAGTTATCTGGGTGTGGTGGTGCCCACTTGTAGTCCCAGCCACTCAGGAGGCCGAGGCAGGAGAACTGCTTGAACCTGGAGGCAGAGGTTGCATGTAGTGAGCTGAGATTGCACCACTGCACTCCAGCCTAGTGACAGAGCAAGACTCCATCTCCAAAAAACAAAACAACAAAATACAAATATGAATGGTTTCTCTTTGGCAAGAATTCAAGCAAATGTGGAAACTGAGTTATGACACAGTTAAGCATAGATTAAAATTATTTTCAGATATAAAACCATTACCTTCTCTAAAAGTCTTATTCCCAGCTAATGCTCTCTTATTTGCTCACCTGATTTGAGGATCTGCCCACCTAGGTCCAGCCAAGACAGAGACCGCAGTGTATTCCACAGGGTTATAGTCTTGCCACTCAACAACCCAGCCCACTTTCTCATTAGGAACCCGGCTTCGTTCAACTTTTGAACCTGGGTAAGGAGATGTCCGAGCCTTGTTGTGGGAATTCTCTTTGGAACCATTAGAACCAGACATGATGTTGGTATTAAGATGAAACCAACAAGATGAAAATGAGTTTCTGGGGGAGAAAAAGAAAAAACATTTTACATACATACCAAAAATATATTAATTAAAGAACCTAGGCTAGGCACGGTGGCTTACTTCTGTAATCCCGGCAATTTGGAAGGCTGAGGCGGGTGGATCACCTGAGGTAGGTAGACCAGCCTGACCAATATGGTGAAATCCTGTCTCTAAAAAAAAAAAAAAAAATACAAAATTAGCCAGGCATGGTGGCATATGCCTGTAATCCCAGCTACTTGGGAGGCTGAGGCAGGGTAATTGTTTGAACCGGGGAAGGAAGAGGTTGCAGTGGGTCAAGATCGCACCACTGCATTCCAACCTAGGCAACAAGAGCAAAAACTCCATCTCAAAAAAAAATGAATTCAAAGACCCAAAAACATACTTTCCAATCTCAAAAATTTATTAATTGGAACCCACTCATTGAATTTATTTTAGGTGAGGAAAAAAGGACACAAGCTTACTTGTCTGTTATTTGTTGTGGAAGGGGAAGTTTGTTATGAAAATTCAAACCATAAAAACAAACATAAGATGGGCACGGTTGCTCACACATGTACTCACAGCACTTTGGGAGGCCAAGGCAGGCAGATCACTTGAGGTCAGGAGTTTGAGACCAGCTTGCCAAACATGGTGAAACCCTGCCTCTATTAAAAATGCAAAAATTAGCCAGATGTGGTGGTGCGCATCTATAATTCCAGCTACTGAGGAGGCTGGGGCAGGAGAACTGCTTGAACCCAGGAGGCGAAGGTTACAGTGAGCTGAGATTATGCCACTGCACTCCAGCACTCCAGCCTGGACGACAGAGAGAGAGACTCCATCTCATAAAAAAAAAAAAAAATTAAAAAAAAAAAAAAGAGTGTAAAAGAAAACTGTTTAAGTCTATGTGAAGGAATACATTTTTTAAAAATCACCTATAGTCTAACATACATGTAAAACGTATGGCAAATATGGTGCAAAGGAAATATGGGAAAATAGAAATTAACAATCAAAAAATTCTTACAGTGAATATGAACTAATGTAATATTACTTGACAGTAGACTGTGGTAAATATATAAATTGTAAACTTTAGAGCAAAATTTAAATAAAATACACAGGCATGAAATAATTGGATAGCATATGCAAAAGAAGACCACCAACCTTCACCCTAACCACACAGCATATACAAAAACTTTTCATATCTCATCTTGCCTAAAGTTAAATGGCTTCTCACTATTGTTAAAATAAAAATATAAATTTTTGACAACCTTAAACTAGGACATCTAAAGGAGATTCTGAGAACGTGGTAAGATTATGATAGTTCCTTTCTCCTGCTCTCACAGTACCAGTCAATTTGCTCTTCTTAAGACAAATGATTGCAAATATCCACTTGAACAAGGTTGTGGAATAAGTCAACAGCATCTGCCTCCTGATCTCATACATCGAGAAGTACACAACAATCATTTCTGAGGTATTTCTGCCAAAAATATATGACATGGATCTGGACATTAGGAAACATAGGACAGACCCAGGTTAAGAGACATCTTACAGAATAAAGGTCTGGGGCCGGGCACGGTGGCTCACATCTGAAATCCCAGCACTCTGGGAGGCCGAGGCAGGCGGATCACCTGAGGTTGGGAGTTCGATACCAGCCTGACCAACATGAAGAAACCTCGTCTCTACTAAAAAGACAGGGTTTTAGTATGCCTGTAATCCCAGCTACTCGGGAGGCTGAGGCAGGAGAAATGCTTAAATCTAGGAGGTGGAGGTTGCCGTGAGCCAATATCGTGCCATTGCAGTCCAGCCTGGGCAACAAGAGCGAAACTCCATCTCAAAAAAAAAAAAAAAAAAGAATAAAGGTCTGTACTCTCTAAATTGTAAGGTCATGAAAGACAGAGAAAGGTGCAGGAACTCTTCCAGACAGATGAAGACTAAAAGACATGACAATTAGAAGCAATCAATGATCCTGGATGAGCTGATGAATCATAAATGAAAATATAAACATTGCAAGATAGGTAGTAAAGTTTGAATGGGGTTGTATAAATAATTTTAAAAGGTGACTTTTTTTTTTTAAAGTATCTATTTACTCCCAGGAAAGAAAAACCCAGGACTAGATGGCTTTACTGGTAAATTCTACCAAACATTTAAAGAAGAATCAACACCAATATTCCTTCAACTCTCCCAAAAACCTGAGGGGGAAGTAAACACTTCCAAACTCACTCTGTGAGGACAGCATCATCCTGATACTAAAGCTCAATGCAGACACTATAAAAAAACTACAAACAAGTACCCTTGATTAATACTGATGTAAAAATCCCCAACAAAGTACTAACAAACAGAATTCAACAGCACATTAAAAGGATTATATACCATGACCAAGGGACACATTCCGGGAATGCAATGATGGTTCCACTAATGAAAATCAGTCAACATAATGTACCACATTAACAAAAATGTTTTTAAAATCCCTTGATTGATGCAGAAAAATTATCTAACAAAATTAAACACCTTTTCATAATTTAAAAACATTCACCAAACTAGGAACAGAAGGAAATTCTCAACATAATAAAGGCCATATAAGAAAAGCCCACAGTTAATTGTGTGAAGGTGAAAAACTGAAAGTTTTTCCTCTAAGATCAGGAACAAGACAAGGATGTTCACTTTTGCCACCTTTATTCAACATACTACTGGAAGTTCTAGCCAGAGCAATTAGGAAAGAAGATAAAGGAAAAGACATCCAAATTGGAAAAAAAGAAGTAAAACTGTCTCTACAGGTTAACATCCCTAATCCAAAAATCCAAAATCAGAAATTTTTTGAGTGCTGATATGATGTCCCAGATAGAAAATTCCATACCTGACCTCATGGGTCGCAAGCAAAACTGTTTCAGACACAAGTTTAAAATAGTGTATAAAATTATCTTCAGTCTACTTGTATAAAGTATATATGTAACATTAAATGAATTTTGTGTTTAGATTTGGGTCCCATCTCCAAGATATCTCATCACGTGTATGTGAATACTCCAAAACCTGAAATCCAAAACACTTTGGTCCCAAGCATTTTAGATAAGGGATACTCAACCTGTATTTACAAGTCATGATATTTTATGTAGAAAAACCAAAATAACTCATGAAAAAACTGTTAGAATAAATGAATTCAACAAAGTTGCTGGATATGAAATCAACACACAAAAATGGTTACATTAAAAAACAGTAACTGGCTGGGTATGGTGGCTCACGCCTGTAATCCCAGCACTTTGGAAGACAGAGGCAAGCAGCTGAGTTCAGCAGTTCAAGACCAGCCCGGCCAACATGGAGAAATCCCATCTTTACTAAAAACACAAAAATTAGCTAGGCATGGTGGTGCACACCTGTAATCCCAGCTACTTGAGAAGCTGAGGTGGAAGAATCGCTTGAACCCAGGTGGCGGAGGCTGCAGTGAACTGAGATAGAGACTCCATCTCAAAAAAACAAAACAAAACACTAACAATTAACAATCCAAAAGGGATATTAAGAAAACAATTCTACTTACAATAGCATCAAAAAGAATAAAATACTTAGGAATAAACTTAATCAAGAAAGAAAAACTCTTAGACACTGAACACTGCAAAATATTGCTAAACAAAATTAAAGACACCAGTAAATAAAAAGTCATGCTGTGTTCCCTGACTAGAAGAAAATATTGTTAAGGTGTCAATACTACTCAAAGTTATCTACAGATTCAATGCAATCTCTGCCAAAATCCCAATGATGTTTTTTCCAGAAAAAGAAAACTCTACCTTAAAATTCATATGGAATCTCAAGGAATCCCAAATAGCCAAGACAATCTTGAAAGGGAAATACAAAGTTCAAGGTCTCACACTTGCTACACAGCTATAGTAATCACAACACTGAGATACTGGCATAAAGACAGACAGACAAATAGACTAGTGGGATAGAAGCAGAACCCAGAAACAAATCCTCACAATAATTTTTGTCAAACCAAGACCATTTCAACAGGGAAAGGGCAGTCTTTTCAACAAATGGTGCTGGAAAATTGGATATTCACATGCAAAAGTAGTAAGAAGTTTGACCCTTAGCTTACACCATATAAAAACATTAACTAAAAATGGATCAAAGACCTAAATATAAGACCTAAAATGATCAAAATCTTAGAGGAACACATGCTGACAAAATTTCATGACACTGAATTTGGTAATGATTTTTCCTGGATATGACACCAAAAGTACAAGCAACAAGAGAAAAAACTAGTAAGTTGGACTACATCAAGATGAAAAACTTCTGTGTATCAAAAGACACAGACAAGAGTGAGAAAGCAACCCATGACATATGAGAAGATACTGGGGAATCACGTCTGATAAGGAAGTGGTTTCATCCAGAATATAGAAAGAACTCCTACAACACAACAACGATAAAACAACCCAATTAAAAAACGGGCAAAGGACTTCAATGGACATTTCTCCAAAGAAGAAATGGCCAACAGGCACATGAAAAGATGCTTAACAGCACTAACTATTAGACAAATGCGAGTCAAAACCACAATGAGGTACTTGCCTCAGACCCATCAGAATGACGACTATCAAAAAAACAATACAGAAAATAAGTATTGGCAAGGATGTGGAGAAATTTACTTGCTAATAAAAATAATGACATCAAACAATTTGTATTTTCATAAGGTATTGCTGAAAAAAATTCAGTAAAGTGCTATAATATGGTACTATTTTTATAAAGCAATGACACATACATTTCAGTGCATGTATATAATGCATTTGTTTTCTATTGAAGCCATAACAAATCACCATAAATTCGTGACTTAAGACAAAATAAATTTATTGTCTTACAGTTTTTTGGGTTAGAAGTCCAACACAGGTCTCAATGGGCTAAAGAAAAATCCATTCCCCTTCCTTTCCTAGCTTCTAGAGGGAATCCCATTCCCATCTGCATTCCGTGGCTCATGGCCCCCTTCCATCATCTTCAAAGCCAGCAACATAGAATCTCTCTCTGACCATTTATTAGTAGTCATATCTTTGTCTGATCACAGCCAGGTCAGGTTTTAAGCACTCTCAATTAAATCAGGAGCACCTTCCAGAATGCTCTCCCTATCTCAAAGTCTTTAGCCTTAATCGCACCTGCATTCTCTTTCGCTATGTAAGGCAACATATACACAGGTTCCAGGTATTAGGATGTGGACATACTTGGGGGGCCATTATTCTGCTTACCACAAATCTCCATACTATTATATAAGTAGACATAGAAAGATCCATATAATCAGTTTCTTAACATGGGCTAGGAAGTAAGGTGCTGATGTGAACAGAAGTAAAAGCAAACAGGAAGAGGAAAAAGCAAGGAAGAACAACAAAAAGGAAAGGGAGGGGAAAAGGGAGAAGAGGAGAGGGGAAAGGGAGAAGAAGAGAGAAGAAAAAGGGGACAATGAGGGGGAAAGAGAAGAGTGGCAAAGATGGGGAGGAGAAGGGGAGAAAGAAAAGGAGAAAAGGAAAGGGAGTTGCAAGAAAGGATAAGAAAAAAAGAAGGAAAAACATTTTTTTTAAAGGATAAGAAAAAGAAAGGAAACAAGAAAAAAAAAAGAGAAGGAAAAAGACTCCCAAACGTACCAAATAAAGTGAGGTACGACTGATCAAATTTATGTAATTAGGGCAAATTACATAACTATATGTATACAAAAAGAAACTTCTCAGTCGGGCATGGTGGCTTACGTCTGTAATCCCAACACTTTGGGAGGATTGCTTGAAGCCAGGAGTTCAAGACCAGCCAAGATGAGATAGTGAGACCCTTATCTCTACAAAAAAATTTTAAAAGTTGGACAGGCATGGTGGCATGTGCCTGTAGTTACCGCTATTCAGGAAGCTGAGGTGGGAGGATCGCCTGAGTCCAGGAGGTCAAGGCTGCAGTGAACCACGATCATGATCATGCCACTGTACTCCAGCCTGGGCAACACAGTGAGATCCTGACTCATTAAAAAAATAAGAAACTTTTTCTTTTTAATTAAAATTCTTAACCTGACTCAGAACTGCCTACTACACTTCCTCCTGGTCTCTCTTCAGTGTATACAGTATATATATGTACCTACCATTAGGTATCATACCCAAGTTTCACTGCCATAAAGGCAGTGAATTTTATGTGTACCATTCTATAAGGGTTGACACGTGTCATTATACACTTGCCCAAACCATAAAGTACAAGACCAAGAGTAAAACCTGATATAAACTACAGGACTTTGGGTGATGTCTCAATGTAGGTTTAATTGTAACAAACCTATGGCTCTGTGGGCATTTTGACAATGAGGGAGGCTACACATGGGTGCAGGTAGGAGATATACAGGAAATCTCTATCTTTAACTCAATTTTGGTGTGAACTTAAAAACTGCTCTAAAAAATGACTATTTTTAAAAGTCTTCTGTGCTACCCCAATTCATCCCTCCCTTCCTATCTCCAACCCCTTATCTTTTTACTGTCTCCACAGTTCTGCCTTCAAGAATGCCATATAGTTGAATCATACAGCCTTTCCTTCAGTTAATAATATGCATTTAAGATTCCTCCATGTCTTTTCGTGGCTTGATAGCTCATTTCTTCATATCACTACATAATATCCCATTGTCTGGATGTACCACAGTTTATTTATCCATTCACCTATTGCAGAACATCCTGATTGGTTCCAAGTTTTGGCAGTGATGAATAAAACTGCTAAAAACAACTGTGTGCAGGTTTTGGTGTGGACATAAATTTTCAATTCATTTGGGTAAATACCAAAGAGTGTGACTGCTGAATTATAAGTATTTAGTTTTGTAAGAAACTGACAAGTGTCAGTTTGACTTTTAACTGGTTTCATTCTTTCCTATTCTTGTGTGTCTACAGTTTTATGTACTATTCAAACTGTTCTCTTTCACAACATTTAAGAACTCTGAAACAATTATTATTTCATTTTGCACTCACTTTACATCTGTAAAGTGTTGTCAAGCAATCAGGGAAAGCCTGACCAATAAAGTTAACATTCCCCAGATGGGCTGAAAATTAGTGTAAGGTGAATAAATATTTGATTTGTGACTAAGTTTATTAAAAGCAATAGGTTCAGCCAAGCTCAGTGGCTCATGCCTGTAATCCCAGCACTTTGGGAGGCCGAGGCGGGTGGATCACCTGAGGTCAGGAGTTCGAGACAAGCCTGGCCAACATGGCGAAACCCCATCTCTACTATAAAGTACAAAAATTAGCTGGGCGTCGTGGCAGGTGCCTTTAATCCCAGCTACTTAGGAGGCTGAGGCAGTAGAAATCGCTTGAACCTGGGAAGGCAGTGGTTGCAGTGAGCCAAGATCATACCACTTCACTCCAGCCTGGGCAAAAGAGTGAAACTCTGTCTCAAAAAAAAAAAAAAAAAAAAGCTGTAGGTAAGTTCATTCACTTTCATGTTATGACAACTTCTTGCCTCAGCTGCCACAGTTTAGGAAACCTACATAATAAATACTCTGCAAATAAAGTCTCCCTCACTTACCTTAAACCCTTACTCAATAAAAAACGAATAGATACATGAAAAACATTTATCAAAATTAGCAAACACACTTCAGGTGTTTTAAAAAGCAAATTTTTTAACATATGGAACGCTAATCTCTAACTGAATTCTACTACAAAATGAGTTATGTTGCATGTTTTGGGAGTAGGGCAAGAAAAAAGTTAAGGCCATTAATTAAACACCCAACAAGAAACCCTGATTCTGTTCCACTCCATCCCACCCAAGTACCAAAAATGTTTAAGTATATTAAGACTCTTTGTTCCTTGACTTAGCAATAAAATGTTTATGGAATTCCACAAATCTGCTATCCACTTGACAAGACAAACATACACACTGGATTTACTTTTCTGAAACAAACAACTGTGCAAGAAAAAGAGCAAAAACTCAGACTATACATCTTATCACATCAAGAAGTGCTAATGCTGCTACCTATATATGCTATTTAAATGTGATACGCCGTAAGTTACCCGAACAGGAATACTTGTAATATACACATATACAGTCTAGACCTCTGTACTGTATTACTGAACAAGTACAAGAAATATATTTGGCGTAGCAAATAAGAACTAAGTAGCTGATAAAGTTCATTTACAAGGCAAAAAACAAGACTGGCAAACTTTAAAAAATGCAATACTGACATGGTGCTTTGAAATAAAGAAAATCTGCAACAATCATATTGTCATAATCATAGATAAATGTATAGAGGGATTGCTATGTGCAAGACACTGTTCTAAGCACTGTAATACATTAACTCACTTGATCCTCACAACTGAGTTCAGGTACTATTATCTTTTTTGTTTTTTACCTTTTTTTAAAAAAACAGGGCCTCGCTCTGTTACCCAGGCTGGCATGCATTGGTACAACCATGGCTTACTGCAACCTTGACCTCCCAGGCTCATACGGTCCTCCTGCCTCAGCGTCTCGAGTAGCTGGGACTACAGGCATGCGCTACCACACCTGGATCACTTTTTGTTGTTTTCATTTAGTTTTTTGCTTTTTTGGCGAGGGAGTGGCTTGGTAAATCAGGCAGGCTCAGAGACTCCCAATTTTTTTGTTTTTTGTAGAGATGGGGTCTCACTACATGGTGCCCAGGCTGGTCTCAAACTCCTGGGCTCAAGCGATCTTCCTGCCTTGGACTTCCAAAGTGCTGAGATTACAGGTGTGAGCCTCCACACTGGGCCATATTATCCTTTTTTTTTTTTTTTTAAAGAAATAAGAACATTAATGCCCAGAAAGGGTAAATAAGTTTACCAAGGTCACACAATTGAGAGTAGAAATCAGGATCCAAACCTAGGCAAGCTGGCTTAGAACTCCAGGCTCTTAACGCTATGCTTTACTATCTCTATTTCATTTTTAGTTCATTCATATGTTTTATGTATTCACAGGAATAAAACAATATTCTATGCACATGTCACCAACAGATCATTCTGTTAAATTTGTACATTGTGCTATGTAAAAGCATTCACTACATCTTTGTAATATACTACCTTTCTTCTAAAAATGTACATTTGAGGACTGGGAGCATTGTCTCACATCTATAATCCCAGCCAATTTAGGAGGTCAAGGCAGGAGGATCACTTGAACCAGTAGTTTTGAGAACAGTCTGGGCAACATAGGGAGACTCATCTCTACAAAAAAAAAAAATTTTTTTTTAATTAGCCAGGCATGGGAATGTGAACCAGTAGACCCAGATACTCAATCTGGGGCAACCGTTTCAGCCCAGGAGGTTGAGACTGCAGTGAGTCATGATCACACCACTAAACTTC
>CAUYQU010025062.1:0-46849 GCA_963574635.1 Cheracebus regulus
CCACCTCAGCCTCCCAAAGTGCTGGATTATAGGCATGAGCCAACACACCCGGCCTCCCTGATGCAAGAATTACTCAGACTTTTTCTAGGCCAGAATGAGAGTATGCCAACTTCGTCCAATTCACAGCTCCAGAAATTGAGTCATTTCCAGGATACTGTATAGAGATGGGAGCCCCTGACCAAACAAACACATTACCTTTCCACTTTGTATTTTACTTCTCTTTCTTAACAAGAATAACAACAAGAAAAAACCTTGGCTTGGCGATTCTGGGCTGCCTAGGGCTGACAGATTCTATAAGCAAGTCCCAGAAAACATCTCAGCCTTAGCAATGAACCTTCAGGGAACAAGTGGCCAGTGAGAAGGTGATTCACGTTGATGATAGCTTCCTGATGAGGGCCTGTACCAGCTGGAGGGTTGGTCAGTTTACGACTTCACAGAAGACTCAATAAAAGCCGTAAATAAAAGGACACGTGGGTGTGAGTGCACTTCACAGTGTCAGGAGGCCCCATGACACACAGAACACAAGACTGATAATTCTGATTGGACTCAAAGTTTATCACCTACGCAGTGAAATGTACAGACCCCATATGCCCAGGCTGCTTGTCACCCAATGGAAATAGATTGAGCCCATGGACAAGGGGAGCCATTTCTCAGATTCCTCAGGCCTTGGATGTGCTGGCAGTGTGGGGTGAGGAATGGCTGCCTTCTCTAATAAAATAAATCTTGGTGCATTCAAGGTTGACCCTGGATAAGGACACTTCTGGGAGTACACAAAGGATGCCTCCCATTCCAAACTGCCTGCCCCTCCACCATTCAATCCTGGAGCTGAGTGCTTTAAAGTCTTCTAATCACTTTAAAATAGATCTCATGTTGTGCTTTCATTCATTGATTTAATAACACTACCATGTTTACCAACATTAATAAAGCTGATTCTGAGTTCATTTCCTCTCCTGAAATAATACAAACTTCAAGGCATTCTGTGATAGTGAGAGTTACATGAGACATTTGAAAAAGAAAAAAACAACTTAGCACCTGCTGGGTACATAGTTATGCTCCATAAACTGTAGCTATATAATTTCTGACAATTAAAACCTTTTCTTGGTTTTGCATGGTAATTCATACCTGTAATCTCAGGACTTTGAGAGGCCAAGGCAGGATTGCTTGAACCCAGGAGTTTGAAACCAGCCTAGGCAATATAGCAAGACCGCAGCTCTACCCCCCAAAAAAAAGAAAAAAAAGCACTTTTTTGTGTGTGAGACAGAGTCCCACTTTGTCACCCAGGATGGAGTGCAGTAGTGTGATCTCGGTTCATTGTAACCTTTGACTCCTGGGTTCAAGCAATCCTCCCACCTCAGCCTCCTGAGCAGCTGGGACTACAAGCTCATGCCACCACAGCTGGCTAAATTTTGTATTTTTAGTAGACACAGAGTTTCACCATGTTGGCCAGGCTGGTCTTGAACCTCTGAGTTCAGGTGACCCACCCGCCTTAGCCTCCCAAAGTGCTGGGATTACAGGCATGAGCCACCTTGCCCAGCCTAAAAAAACAACCTTTCTTCATGAAAGGATTTAAAATTCACACAGCACTGTCTATAATAACAAAATGATTAATAATAAGTATTACCATTATTTACCTATTTTGTGCCATACACTAAATGCTCTGGGACCTTTCAGAGAATGTAAAGTTGCTAAATATATAAATATCCAGAGAGTATGTGGTAAATGTTAAGTATCTATATTTGGCAAGATACATTAAGAAGATAGAAGTGGCTGGGCATAGTGGCTAACACCTGTAATCCCGGCACTTCGGGAGGCCGACGCAGGCAGGTCACAAGTTCAGGAGTTTGAGAGCAGCCTGGCCAACATGGTGAAACCCATCTCTACTAAGAATACAAAAATTAGCTGGGCGTGGTGGCAGGCACTTGTAGTCCCAGCTACTTGGGAGGCTGAGGCAGGAAAATCGCTTGAACCTGGGAGGTGGAGGTTGCAGCGAGCTGAGATTGCACCACTGCACTGCAGCCTGGGCAACAGAATGAGACTCTGCCTTAAAAAACAAGAAGAAAGAAGAAAGAAGAAGGAGAAGGAGAAGGAGAAGAAGAAGAAGAAGAAAGAAGGAAGAAGAAAGAAGGAAGAAGAAGAAGAAAGAAGAAAAGAAGAAGAAGAAAAGAAGAAAGAAGAAGAAAAGGAAGAAGAAAGAAGAAGAAAAGGAAGAAGAAGGAGGAGGAGGAGGAAGAAGAAGAGGAGGAGGAGGAGGAAAGAAGGAGGACAGCGGGGAGGGGAAGGGGGAAGATAAAGTGATTGGAGGTGTTATTCTTGATAAGATGATCAGGAATCAGCAAAGTCCCCCCAGATAAAGTAACACTTGAGGAAAGTCCTGAATGAAGTGAACAAGAGGGCAGTGCAGATATGTTGGAGGAAACACATTCTGGGTCAAGGAAGCAACAAGTGCAAAGGCCACAAGGCGGGATTGCGTGTGGTGTGTTTGAAAGCCGAACCTTCACCAGTGTGCACAAGCAGAGTGAGCAAAGCAGAGCAGGGGAGTGATGCCAGGCAAAGGTAAGTTTCAGGAGCCCGCTCCTCCCAGGCCACAGTAAAGAGTTCGGATTTTATGCTAAATGTGCTGGAAAAACCAGTGAAGGGTTTTCAGCTAAGTAACATGATCCAACTTACTCCCTTTAAAGATTGGCCGGGCACGCTGGCACATACCTATAATCCCAGCACTTTGGGAGGTCGAGGCAGGAGGATTGTTTGAGCTCAGGAGTTCGAGATCAACCGGGCCAACATGGCAAAACCCCATCTTTACAAAAACAAAATAATAATAAAGAAAACAGAAACAAAAATTAGCTGTGGTTCCAGCTAATCAAGAGTCTGAGGTGGGAGAATCACCTGAACCAAGAAAAGTTGAGGCTGCAGTAAGCCATGATCATGCCACTGCACTCCAGCCTGGGTGACAGTGAGATCCTGTCTCAAAAAAATAAAGATCACGCAGACTACTGCATGAAGAGTGGATTTTAAAGGGGTGAAGGAGGAAGCAGGGAGAGCAGTTAAGAGACTACTGTAGTTGTCTAGGCAGGTGGGGGGAGCTGGGTGGGGCGATGGGGCCCGGAGAAGAGTGGATGTATCCGGGCCATGCTTTAGAGGCAGGATCAGGAGAGGCAGCCAAAGCGTTAGATGAAGGGGGAGTGTGGGGAAGGAGGGAGGAAAAGAAAAACAATGGTGACTCCTAGCCCTTTGGTGGGCCTCCTGAGAGGAGGATGGCCACATTAACTGAATAACAAAGACAGTAAGAAGCAGTTGGGGAAAAAATAGTAAAATAAAATATTAAGAGTCAGGACCAGGCACAGTGACTCACGCCTGTAATCCCAGTACTTTGGGAGGCTGAGGCGGGCAGATCACCTGAGGTCAGGAGCTCGAGACCAGCCTGGCCAACATGGAGAAACCCATCTCTATTAAAAATACAAAAATTAGCCAAGCATGGTGGCACACACCTGTAATTCCAGCTACTTGAGAGGCTGAGGCAGGAGAATTGCTTGGACGCGGGAGGTGGAGGTTGCAGTGAGCCGAGATCATGCCACTGCACTCCAGCGTGGGTGACAAACCAAGACTCCATCTCAAAAAAAAAAAAAATGAAGAGTCAGGTAGTGAATCAAGCAGATGACAGAAAAAAAAAGAGTCAGAGTCATACCATAAATCTTATCAGTCATCTATATCTCTATATGAATAATAACATCTTCTATTAATCATGGATTTTCAATTCACAAGAAACTTTCATCTCCACTATATTAGTATATTATATATGTCTTAAGTTGCTTGTATATATAGTATATATGACATAGTATTCTATATTATATATAGTTTATATAGTATATATATTATAATTTGTGTCATACGGTATATATATAATATATACTATAGAATACTATATGATATAAAGTATATGTTATGTACACTATAAAATATAAACATGATTTATATAAAATACAAAATACAGTTTATATTTTATACAAATATATACTATATATACATATAGTGTATGTATGATACTATAGTATAGTATCATATTTTATAGTATACTATATAGTATAGTATAAAATACTATATTGTAATCTCAAGCTGGGATTACTATACTACATATAGTATATAGTGTATATGTTATGTACACCATATGTACATATAGTATACATTTATATTATACTATATAGTAAAAAAATACTATACTAAGCTATAGTATTTTTAACTATATAATATAGTATTTTAGTGTAGTATATATGATTATATGATAACTATAGTACAGTCTTATATTTTATAGTATACTATATAGTACTTTATGGTATATTACATAGTAAAAAAAATGCTATACTATTACTATATAGTAAAAAATACTATTCTATAGTATACTATACAATACTATATAGTATACTATAAAATATGATACTATAGTATACTATAGAATTTAGGATGTATGTTATGTACACTATATGTATATATAGTATATAGTGTATGTTATGTACACTCTATGTATATATAGTATATATTTGTATTTTATAGTATTTTATACTATATGTTATGAATGTTATTATATGTATATTTTACATACACTATATGTGTATATAGTATATATTTGTATTTTATAGCATTTATACTAGTAGCTGGGATTACAGTGTGGTGGCACATGCCTGTAATTCCAGCTACTTGGGATTACAGTATACTAGTATATTTAATTCTCCCCACCAAAACCAACCCATAGAGTGTATTTTTTCATGGTCATCTTTCCACAGATAAGGAAATTGAGGGTCTGATAGGTCAAGGACTTTGCCCAAGGTAACAAGGCTGATGAGGAACAAAACCTGAGCTCTTCATCCACCAAAAAGGGGCACCTGGAAAAAGATGTTTGAATGCCAGTTACACCAGTTCAGCTACTGGAATCCAGGTGTTGCTTCTGTTAAGTCTACAGAAAGAAATACCCAATTTTCCTGTGACTTTTCCCTTCTGAACTGTCTTGTCTGTAGTGAAAGCGACTTCCAATTTGGGTTTCCATGCATTGATTATGTTGCAGAGTTAAACCCTATTCCTAGGAGGGAAAAAAAAGGAAATTATTAAAACTGAGCCTGCAAAAGAAACAGCTAGCACACAGACAGCAAAGATCGAGTTGAAGCCTTCAAAGATGGAAATTCTATAAATAGCAGCCTACATTCCTAAAATGTAGATTTCTTCTATCCAGGTTCTTCAAAAGCTCCAGATGCTTGAAGGAAAATACCTCTCAGTAGACGTTGGCTCTGACTTTCTCTCATTACCTATGCAAACTCGCCTGTCAAAGCTGCACAGTTCTCTTATCTTCCCCTATTCTCCATCACACAAGCTACCTAGAGCTCACATTTCTTCACTGTGCATCTCTCTAAATTGCACAGTTTCCTAAAGCATTGCCCAGCATGTTTGATCTGTTAAGATGTTGTATATTCTGTGATACTGGCTACAACAGGGAGATGGGGAGAGAGTGAGGAAGCAAATGAAACCAAGAGCCTGAGCCTTGTCCACAGAGACCAGGAAAATGAGCATTTGCTCAGATGAGCTAATAGAGGGTGGGCTGCACAAATGTTAAAGACGGTGCAATGCCTCTTTCTAGGAGAACATCATAGTCTCTTGGAATTGGCTTCATTCTCTCCCACCTATCCAAATAAAGAGTTACCAGCTCCTGAGAGTAAAAGAAATCAGGAGCCAACACTTACTGAGCACCTACTGTATACCAAGCACAACACTTATTGAGCACCTACTATATACCAAGCATAATGTTTATTGAGCATCTACTGTGTCCCAAGCACACATTTCCCTAACCCTTACAGCAACCCTCAGAGAGAGACAGTATTATTTCCTTCTACAGAGGAGAGTAATAGGAGATTGTGGCCAGGTGCAGTGGCTCATGCATATAAGCCCAGCACTTTGGGAGGCTCAGGTGGGAGAATTGCTTGAGGCCAGGAGTTCTACACCAGCCTGGGAAACATAGCAAGACCTTATCTCTAGAAAATCTAAATAAATAATTAGCTGGGTATCGTTGCACACACTATTAGTCCCAGATACTTGGGAGGTTGAGGTATGAGAATTATTGAGTCTAGAAGGTCCAGGCTGCAGTGAGCTATGATCAAGTCACTGCACTCCAGCCTCGGTGACAGCAAGACCCCATCTTTTAGGAAAAAAAAAATTAAAAAGAGTAATAGGAGATGGCTCACACTGCTATAAAGAAATACTCGAGTAATCCACTTACCTCTGCCTCACAAAGTGCTGGGATTACAGCAGTACAAGACCAGACTGGCCAACATAGCAAAGCTCTCTCTACTAAAGATACAGAAAAAGTAGCCAGGCATGGTGGCACATGCCTGTAATATCAGCTATTTGGGAGGTTTAGGCAGGAGAATTGCTTGAACCTGGGAGGCACAGGTTGCAGTGAGCCAAGACCATGCCACTGCACTCCAGTCTGGGCAACAGAACAAGACTCTGTCTCACAAAAAAGAAAAAAAGAAAGAAAGTCTCAAGACTGTATCATTTACTTTAAAAAGAAATTTAATTGACTCATGGTTCTGCATGGCTGGGGAGGCCTCATGAAATTTACACTCATGGGGGGAAAAGAGGCAGCCACCTCTTACATGGCGGCAAGCAAGAGAGAGTGAGAAGAGCAGGGCAACTGCCGTATAAAACCATCAGATCTCAGGAGCACTCAGAATCACGAGAACTGCATGGGGGAAACTGCCCTCATGATTCCATTACTTCCACCTGGTGTCTCCCTCCATACATGGGGACTATGGGGATTACAATTTGAGGTAAGATTCAGGTGGAGACACAGGGCCAAAACATATCATCATGCTAGCAGAGATTCTGTCTGTCTCATTTGCCCATATCAGCAGCAAAGGGCCTAGCACCTAGTAGGTGCTCAGAAAATATCTGGTGAATTAATAAATAGGGAAACTAAGAATCACAGATGTATGGTGTATAGTATCAGTAAAGAACAAGGCATCGGAGTTGGGGTGACCTGGGTTGCAACCCCAGCTTTGCTATTTACCTACTGTGTAATCTCTAAACATCATCCATTAAATGAATGTAACAATGGTACCTATCTCCTGAAATCTGAGGGAGGATGAAGTGAGATAACACGGACAGAAGTATTTGGCAACAAAGCCCTCAATAAATGGTAGCTATCTTTATTACAGTTTCAACACATGGCCAAGTCCACATTTGAATTAAATTCATGTTTGATGATGATGATGGTGAAGGAGGGAGAGGAGGTAGAGAAAGAAGAGAAGATTGGAATGATCTCAGGAGTAAATGGAAAAAAAAATCCTGGCTTGAAAGCAGACTTGTGAGTAGATGGAAACAACCCAGCTGAGGCCAGTCATGATGGCTCAGACCTGTAGTCTCAGCACTTTGGGAGGCCAAGGCAGGTGGATTGCTTGAGGCCAGGGGTTTGAGACCAGCCTGGCCAACACGACAGAATGCTGTGTCTACTAGAAATACTAAAAATGAAAATTAACTAGGTGTGATGGCACAAGCCTGTATTGTCAGCTACTTGGGAGGCTGAGGCACAAGAATTGCTTGAACCCAGGAGGCAGAGTTGCAGTGATCCAAGATCATGCTACTTCACTGTGGCCTGGGTAACAGAGAGACTCTGAATAAAAGGAAGGAAGGAGGGAAGAAGGGAGGGATGGAGGGAAGGAAGAAAGGAGGGAGGGAAAGAAAGAGGAAAGGAAGGAAGGAAAGAAAGAAAGAGAGAGAGAAAGAGAAAAAGAAAGAAGAGAGAAAGAAAAGAGAGAGAAAAAAGGAAGGAAGGAGAGAGAGAGGGAGGGAGGAAAAAGGAGGGAAGGAAGGAAGAGAGGAAGGGACGGAGAAAGAAAAGAAAGAAAAAAAGGAAAGAGAAAAAGAGGGAAAAAAGGAAGAAAGAAAAAAGAGAGTAAAAAAAGAAAGAAAGAAAAAGAGAAAAAGAAAGAGAGAGAAAGGAAAGAAGAAAGGATGAAAGAAGGAAGAGAGGGAGGGAGGGAGGGAAGGAAGGAAGGAAGCAAGCCAGTCAGTGCCCAATATATTCTGATTGAATTCTATCGGTCTCTACAAGTGCTGCCACCTGTCTTGAACATTCCAGACTTCTCCTTTTCCTACTCCAGCCAAGTGGAGTTAGATGTTATATTCTTCCTTCCACTCTCCCATTTGAAAGTGGTTTTTCCAGTTTTGCATTCAATCCTTTAAGGACATTCCACATTGATTGTATCCAAAATGTCTGGACTGAATGTTTCTCAGATGCAGTGGTTCTCAGAGTGTAGTTTTCAGACCAGCAGCACCAGCAACAGCATCACCCAGGAACATATGAGACATACAAATCTTATTTCGGATATGGTGGCTCATGCCTGTAATCCCAGCACTTTGAGAGGCCAAGGCAGGTGGATCGCTTGAGCCCGGGAGTTCGAGACCAGCCTGAGCAACATAGAGAGGCCAAGCTCTACAAAAAAATACAAAAATTAGCTAGGTATATTAGCATATGCATATGCCTGTAGTCCCAGCTACTAGGGAAGCTGAGTGGGGAGGACAGCTTGAGCCCAGGAGGTCGAGGATGCAGTGAGTCAAGATTGTACCACTGTGCTCCAGCCTGGGTGACAGAGTGAGACCCTGTCTCAAAAAAAATACCTTACCCTGGACCTCCTGAACAAGAAACTCTAGGGGAATGGATCCCAGTGAGCTGCATTTTAATAAGCCTTCCATGTGGTTCTGAGGCACTGAAAAGTTTTGAGAACTGCAGTTCTAGCAAAAAGGCAAACAGGGCAATCAAAAGCTGTTCTCTGCTTAGTCCCTGGGTGGTTTCCTGGGTTTGTTCATTTGTTTGTTTTTGAGATGGAGTCTCACTCTGTCCCCCAGGCTGGAGTGCAGTGGTGCGATCTTGGCTCACTGCAACCGCTGCCTCCTGGGTTCAAGCCATTCTCCTGTCTCTGCCTTCCAAGTAGCTGGGACTACAGGCATGTGCCACCACACCCAGCTAACTTTGTTATATTTTTAATAGACAGGGTTTCACCATATTGGCCAGACTGGTCTCAAACTCCTGACCCTGTGATCCACCCAGCTCGGTCTCCCAAAGTGCTGAGATTACAGGTGTGAGCCACTGCACCCGGTCTGGTTTCCTGGTTTTTAAGTGGGAAGTGTGAGATGAAAACACTCCCTGGAGAACAAATGGCTTCTCCAACAAATTGTAATGGAATTTTAGGCAAAAGGAGCCAGAAAACTGCTGCTAATTAGTCAGCCAAAAAATATGGAGTACCTACTATATTTCACGTGCTGCGCTAAGTGCTGGGGAAACGATGGTGAACAAGACATATGCCTCCAGCTCTCCAGGACTGAACACTGGGTGCCAACGGACTGCATTTCACACACATCAAACTGCCAGAGATGAAAAGTCTGACAAAACCAAATGTTGGAGAAACTGAAATTCTTATGTACTTCAGGTAAGAGAGTAAATTGGTACAACTGTTCTGCAGAGCAATTTGGTGAAACTGAGTCAAGTTGAAGATGGATAACCCCTACAGCCCAGCAATTCCACTCCTAGGTACATACCCTAGACCAGGAGAAGCTCTATCAGTTTACACAAGGAGAAATGCACAGGAATATATACATATATTTGAGACAGAGTTTCACTCTTGTTGCCCAGGCTGGAGTGCAGTGGCACGATCTTGGCTCACTGCAACCCCCACCTTTTGGTTCAAGCAATTCTCCTGCCTCAGCCTCCCAAGTAGCTGGGATTACAGGCATGCGCCACCACACTTGGCTAATTTTGTATCCACGTTGGTTAGGCTGGTCTCAAACACCTGACCTCAGGTGATCCACTCACCTCGGCCTCCCAAAGTGCTGGGATTACAGGGGTGAGCCACTGCGCCCGGCCTGTACAGGAGCATTTACTGCAGCATGTTTGTAATAGAAAATTAGAAACCGGGCTGGGCAAAGTGGCTCACGCCTATAATCCCAGCACTTTGGGAGTCCGAGGCAGGTGGATCACAAGGTCAGGAGTTCAAGACCAGCCTGGCCAACATGGCAAAACCTCATCTCTACTAAAAATACTAAAATTATTTTTAGTAGAGTGTGGTGTACAGCACCCGCTGTAGATCCAGCTACTCAGCAGGCTGAGACTTGAGAGTCACCTGAACATGGGAGATGGAGGTTGCATTGAGCCAAGATCACGCCATTGCATGCCAGCCTGGGCAAAAGGGTGAGAGTCCATCAGGAAAGAAGAAAGGAAGGAAGGAGGGAAAGAAAGAAGGAAGGAAGGAAGGAAGGAAGGAAGGAAGGAAGGAAGGAAGGAAGGAAGGAAGGAGGGAAGGAAGGGAGGGAGGGAGGGAGGGAGGGAAAGAAAACATAAATGTCCATCTGCAGGAGAATAGATAGATTAATTATGATTGAGTTGTACAGTGGAATGCCAATAGTAACAAATTAACACTAACAGTAGTGGAAAATAAATGAAATACAACTTGTAGCAACATTAATAAATTGCAATATCATAAAGAGGAACAAAAAAGCAAGTCATGAGAACAATACATCCAGTGGTAGTCTCTTTAAAGTGTTAAAATATGCAACATAATGTTATATGTTGATAATGGATAACATATATTCAATAAAAATACAGAAATAGGCATGACATGTAAGACACAACTGCAGGATAGAAGTCCCTTTGGGAAGGGCGGAAGAGAGAAAGGAGCAGGAGAGTAAGAGGGGTCCACAGGAGGACTCCATTGTCTTCCTTATGTTTTTAAACTGAGTGATGGGTAAATGGTTGTTCACTGCACTGCTTTTTTTTTTCTCTAGAGCCTTCAGATGAGACACTGTACTGGTTTTTATAGTTTTTTGTGCCTGAAATAGTTCAGAATAAAAGTATTTAGGTCACTGGTTTTTTCTTGTTTGTTTCTTTGTTTTTTGTTTTTTTCTTTTAAGGAGCAACACTAGAGAATAGAATTATTCTAAATTCTGTTATTCTAAATAAGACACTTCGAGTAATTAATGTAAAATTACAATGTGCAAAGCACTGCAAAGAGGGACTACAAGGTATTATAGGAGGAGATCTGATGAATTATTTTTCCTCTATCTCAACCCTGCCCTTTAATCTGACTTCATAAAAGTCTTACTATTAATCCCAGCCAATTATAAAAGTTATTTTAGGCTGGGTGTGGTGGCTCACACCTGTAATCCCAGCACTTTGGGAGGCCAAGGTGGGCAGATTGCTTGAGACCAGGAGTTCAAGCCCAGCCTAGGCAACATGGAGAAATTCATCTCTACTAAAAATACAGAAATTAGCTGGGTGTGGTGGTGTGCACCTGTAATCCCAGCTACTCAGGAGACTGAGGTACAAAAATTGCCTGAACCCAGAAGGTGGGGGTTGCAGTGAGCCAAGATCATTCTACTGTACTCCAGCCTAGGTGACAGAGTGACTCTGTCTCAAAAAAAAAAAACTTATTTTAAAAAAAGTTATTTTATTTTTGCTTGTCTATATTCTTTCATTTTTCTACCCAGAAGATATGCCACTTACATTTCAAAGTATCTAGAGGATATTTTTAAACAAGGCAGTCAAAATCAGCTTACAGAAGTTTACATAGGATATCTCAATGTTCTATATGTCTAGTATATGCTTATAAGTATAGCTAAATAAGGGGAGGGGAATTCTGAGAGGATTTACATTAAGAAGCCAACTTAAGACCTAACACCATAAAAACCCTAGAAGAAAACCTAGGCAATATCATTCAGGACATAAGCATGGGCAAGGACTTCATGACTAAAATACCAAAAGCAATAATAGACAAATGGGATCTAATTAAACTCCAGAGTTTCTGTACAGCAATAGAAACTATCATTAGAGTGAACTGGCAACCAACAGAATTGGAAAAAATTTTTGCAATCTACCCATCTGATAAAGGTCTAATATCCAGAATCTACAAAGAACTTAAACAAATTTACAAGAAAAAAAAAAAAGTGGGTGACGGATATGAACAGACACTTCTCAAAAGAAGATATTTATGCAGCCAACAAACAAATGGAAAAAAGCTCATCATCACTGATAATTAGAGAAATGCAAATCAAAACCACATTGAGATACCATCTCATGCCAGTTAGAATGGTGATCGTTAAAAAATCAGGAGACAACAGATGCTGGAGAGGATGTGGCAAAATAGGAACGCTTTTACATTGTTGGTGGGAGTGTAAACTAGTTCAATCATCGTGGAAGACAGTGTGGTGATTCCTCAAGAATGTAGAACTAGAAATACCATTTGACCTAGCAATCCGATTACTGGGTATATACCCAAAGGATTATAAATCATTCTATTATAAAGACATGCACATGTATGTTTACTGTGGCACTGTTTACAATAGTAAAGACTTGGAGCCAACCAAATGCCCATCAATGATTGACTGGATAAAGAAAGTGTAGCACATATACACCATGGAATACTATGCAGCTGTGAAAAAGGATGAGTTCATGTCCTTTGCAGGGACATGGATGAAGCTGGAAACCATCATTCTCAGCAAACTGACACAAGAAAAGAAAGCCAAACACTGCATGTTCTCACTCATAAGTGGGTCTTGAACAATGAGAATACATGGACACAGAGAGGGAACAGCACATAACAAGTCCTGTCAGGGGCTGGAGGGCTAGGGGAGGGATAGCAGGGGGTGGGGGGCTAGGGGAGGGATAGCATTAGGAGAAATACCTAATGTAGATGACAGGGTGATGGACACAGCAAACCACCATGGCACATGTATACCTATGCAACAAACCTGCATGTTCTGCACATGTACCCCAGAACTTAAGTATAATAATAAAAAAACCTGCACGTTCTGCACATGTACCCCAGAACTTAAATTATAATAATAAAAAAAATCTTTTTAAGTCAACAGTCATTATTTCTGGATGGTGGAAGTATTGGAAACTTGTTATTTGCCTCTTATATAGCAACTTCCATGGTTTTCATCAATTCATTTCCTTCTCCTCTTTCTTTTGGAACAGAATCACCACTTTCTGTGGGGGACCTGTTTTAAGTAGACCTATTTTAAGAATCAAGTTTCTTGATTTCACCTCCCCTGGCCATTGGCTCACTAATCTGGCCAATCAGAACACCTCATCTCCAACCACAGGGATTGGCTCAAGGATGCACATGTGATACACTCTCAGCCAATCAAGTCCCTCCCTGAGACTTTCCTATCTGAGCAGTGGGAAGAGACTCTTCCTTTCTAGTAGGGTTGTTCCGGATGGAGATTAATCTGGAATTGACAGTGTCTACCTTTTTCACCATCTGGAGAAGGACTATTAATGACATAGAGACTGAGAGATCAAGCAAGACGGCATTTTGCTAACAGCATTTGAGCTGTGGATACAGCCATGTCTGATTCACCTCTGTGACATCCTTGTTCTGTGGGCCAATATATTCTCTTGAATCATCTAAGCCAGTTTGTAATTGATTTCTGACACTCTCAGCTGAATGAGTTCTGACTTTTTATATTTTTTTCTTTTAGCTTGACTATATTCATGCTCATGAGTTCTGACTTTTACGCTTCCATTTTGTTCCCATCTATTTTCTACATTTTCCACAATGAGCTTGTATCACAGGTAGAACCTGTCTCAGCCTCTCTTTTTTTAAGCAATAAAAGAAATGGCAGATTAGCATTTCTCTGCAGAGGGCTGGCTCACAGACACTTTTCACCTAAGGATAAGCTGGGCCTGCCTGAACTGGGGGACACCATGGGTTGCCTCTGGCTCCATGATTTATCTGACTCCTCTGAGGTCCCCAGTCCTGACTCATTACTTCCAAACTAAAGATTTTACTCTCCCAAATCAAGAACACTCCCAAAGACACCTTTGCCAGCACCCTGCCCCCCACCCATTGGCCCCTGCTTTAAAGTTGTAATTAGCATAGAGCTGGGTGTCTTTTTCCCTGCGGGAGAAAAGTGGAACAGAGTGTGGGTGGCCTTAACAAAGAGCTAAGGAAGCTTATGTAAGTGGCATTGTTATATATGATTATATCACTGGGATAAGAGAAACTCATTCCTGCCTGGGTGTTATACCCATCATATTGTTTTAGGCTTAAGTGGAATAAAATGATGAAGAAAAGCCATGAGGGCCTCCAGCAACCCAAAGTTGTTCTTGCTCCTTCTCTCAACCCCAAAATAACATCAACACTTACTCAGCCTTACTGTATTCCAGACACTGTTCTAAACTCCTTCTGTATACTAAATCCTCATTGCAATTTCATGAGGAGAGCATCATCATTATCCCCATTTTACAGATGGAAATACTGAGTTACCCAGAGATTTCATAATTTGCCCAAGATCTCATGGCTGGCAAGTGGGAGAGCCAAGATCCCGACCCATGCTGTCCAATTCCAATGTCCACATTCAAAACCTCTCAGAAAAGACAACACTGAAACTGTGCACAAAACCAAGTATCAACCAGCCAGATCTCTCCATTTAGTCAAACACACAACAGATTTATTAATGAGTTTAGGGATAGTAAGAAAATCAACCTAACTGGGGCTTTGGGGGTGGTTTTTAAATATTTTATTTTATTTTATTTATTTATTTTGGAATGGAGTGCAAAATCCTATTTATTTTATTTATTTATTTATTTTTAGATCACACTCAGGCTGGAGTGCATGTGACAATCTCACTCTACTGCAGCCTCAACCTCCTGAGTTCAAGCGATCTCCTGCCTCGGCCTCCTGAGTAGCTGGGACTATGGGCATGTGCCACCACATCCAGCTAATTTTTGTATTTTTAGTAGAGACACAGTTTTGCCACGTTAGCCAGGCTTGTCTCAAACTCCTGGCCTCAAGCCATCTTCCTACCCCAGTGTTTTCTTTCTAATTAAATTGACTTTCTGGCTCTCTGAAATCCAGAATATCAGAAATTACTATAAACAAACATTATGCTTATAAGAAAGAGGTTTTAAACTGAAAGGCCATAGACCAAATTCAACGCACAGATGTGTTTGCTTTGGTTGGATTCAGTTTTTATTTTTCAAAGCATTTTAGATGGGGCATGTGCTCTCTAGTTTTCCATAGTCCCCACCACTCTCTAATGCCTTACACTTGGCCCACATTACTCATTTACAGGGAATCTGTCTGAATTAGCAGCCTCTGATATAGGGAATGGTTAATTACAAAAGGAGAAGAAAACTTTCTTGTTGGCTTCAAAAAAATAATTAGGTAATCATAATAGTTAAAGTATGCTGAGTATTTATGCCAGATCTTGTACAAGGTGCTTTCCGTGCCTTTTCTCATTTGATTGTAGTAACAATCCCGTGAGAGGTTAAGTGATGCGTGGCCACGAGAATGTACTGCCACTGACCACCAGTGATGGGGAACATCATAGAGCAAGAGTCCTGCTAGATTTAAAATCCATCACACCTATCAATAGTGTAGGCAGCAGAGAAGCTAAGGCAGGCTCATTCTTAGAAAACACAGGGCCCTCTGACAACTGACTTTGGAAACCTCAGTTTTCTTTAGACTGCTCAGCATGGACACTTCCACCAACCTTCTCTCTTCTCCTCCCTTGGAGTCAGGCTTCATCACTCTCCGACACCTTTCACAAAAGTTTTACCCTTAACAAAATCCTTGCATGTTGAGTTTCGAAGCAAGGTCTGCTCCTTGGAGGACCCAGACTGACACAAGGGGCTTCCCTAAGGCCTCACAGCAAGAATGATAGAACCAGCATTGGAACAGAGGCCACAAGCCAGAACTCTGAACCTCTACCTCAGACCATTCTTGTCCCTGGTTCTTATCTTCTGAAACTTCTTGGTGCAGAACACCAGAACAGCTGGAAATGTCCATCTGGATCCAAGAATTAACCAAAGGCAAAAGAGGGAGTTTTTTGTTTTTGTTGTTTTGGCTGGGTTAATAGCTTTATAACTTTTTTTTTTTTTTTAGATGGTGAGTCTCTCTCTGTCACCCAAGCTGGAGTGCAGTGGTGCAATCTTGGTGTGCTGCAACCTCCACCTCTCTGGTTCAAGCAATCCTCCTGCCTCAACTTCCCAAATAGCTGAGATTACAGGCACATGCCACCACACCTAGCTAATTTTTGTATTTTTAGTAGAGATGGGGTTTCACCATGTTGGCCAGGCGGTCTCCAACCCCTGACCTCAAGTGATCCACCCACCTCAGTCTCCCAAAATGCTGGGATTACAGATGTGAGCCACCATGCCCAGCTCGATAGCCTTATAACCTTCTATGCCAAACACTGACACCTCAAAATATGTAGCAAAGACAAACATAAAACCCAGCCAAAAATGTATGTTGACAATTCTGAAGACATCCCTATTTTTATTTTACCAATAATTTTAAAGGCAGCTAGTTTAGTAAAGATTTACTTAAGTCACATGAACTTGAAAATTGCTTGGACTTACTTACTTATGAGCATTCTTTTACTTATAAGCCAATTCAGTAGGCGTAACATCTAACAGTAAATGTCCATGCAAATATACACATCTGGACATGTACACACACACAAAAATGAAGATCTGATCACTTTTACCTTGGAACTCTAGCCATGAGACAGCAATACAAGCTCACTGGTTTTATATGGTTACATTTTGTTTGCCTCAGTAGGTCATCCAGCGAAGGCTGGGAACCAAAATTCTGGGGCAAAGCAGTTTCCATGGCAGTTTGATATTTAAATTCCAAAGAACACTGGGACCAAATAGCACCAAAAGAGAGCATCACATACTAACCAGGCCTGACCCTGCTTGGAACTGCAGCACAAAAGCCTGGATACATGCAACTCCATCCCACTTTCCCATTCAACAAACTCCAGATTCCAAGCAATACTGGGGACAAACTATTGCAAAAGAATATCAAGCATTTCCTCCTTAGGTTATTGATCAAATTGAAACCAATGGTTGAGAATGCAGCCAAGCAGGGGATCAGGTAGCATAGATGGAGTCTTTCCCACTATTGTCTCCTGGCTGGCACACCAAAATATGTTACCAGTGGAGGATGTCCAGGTTCTTGGCAGTTTGAACAAAGAATCGGACAAGATATACAAACAAAGCAATGAAAGAATGAAGCAGGCTGGGCATGGTGGCTCACACCTGTAATTCCAGCACTTTGGGAGGCTGAGGCAGGTAGATCACGAGGTCAGGAGTTCAAGACCAGCCTGGCCAAGATGGTGAAACCGTCTACTAAAAACACAAAAATTAGCCGGGAGCAATGGTGGGCGCCTATTATCCCAGCTACTCTGGAGCTGAGGCAGAAGAACCACTTGAATCCTGGAGGCAGAGGTTGCCATGAGCCAAGATTGCGTCTCTGCACTCTAGCCTGGGTGACAGAGCAAGACTTCATCTTAGAAACAAACAAACAAAAAGAAGCAATGAAAGCACAGATTTATTGAAACAGAAGTACACTCCACAGAGTGGGAATGGGCTCAAGTAAGCAGCTCAAGAGCCAAGAGGGAGAGTTTTGAACCCCCGAAGCCAGGCACAATGTTAATTCCTAGATCCTAGTAGTTTCCATGGCAATCAGGAAAGTGCATTGACTGCCCAGAGCCCAAGAAGGAAACACAGGTAACTGACAATGGGACATATGTCTATGATGCTCCTTCTCCATAGTCCTGCAGAACAGTCAGCCCCTCCCACAGGACTGGGGCAACACGGGTCATGAGCCATAAAAGAGAGCACTTGACTAGGAGTCTGGGTATGCACCCAGCCTGCCCCACAGAGATGAAGCAACTAGCAGAATGAATAGCTTGTAGCCCATGAAGTATTTTCATGTCCACTATCATACTATTGGATCCTTTTTTTTTTTTTTTTTAGACAGAGTTTTGCTCTTGTTGCCCAGGCTGAAGTGCAGTGGTGTGATCTTGGCTCACAGCAACCTCCACCTCCCAGGTTCAAACAATTCTCCTGCCTCAGCCTCCCAAGTAGCTGGGATTATAGGCACCCACCACTGTGCCCAGGTAATTTTTTTGTATTTTTAGTAGAGAAAGAGTTTCACCATGTTGGCCAGGCTGGTCTCCAATTTCTTGCCTCGGGTGATCCACCCACCTTGTCCTCCCAAAGTGCTGGGATTTCGGGTGTGAACCACCATGCCCAGCCATACCATTGGATCCTTAAATATAATCATTACATGTGTAAGGGCTTTTCATTTTTTAAAAGCATTTGCATGTTTCTTTTCATCCTTGAGAACTGAGGTGAAATTCACCCATTAGTCATTGCTTGGCCAGGTATGGTGGCTCATGCCTGTAATCCCAGCACTTTGGGAGGCTAAGGCAGGCAGATTGCTTGAGCCTAGGAGTTCGAGACCAGCCTGGGCAACCTGATAAAACCCTGTCTCTACAAAAAGATACAAAAATTAGCCAGGCATGGTGGGATGTGCCTGTAGTACCAGTTACTTGGGAGGCTGAGGTAAGGGGATCTCTTGAGCCCGGGAGGCAGAGGTTGCAGTGACCCAAGATTGCACTATTGCACTCCAGCCTGGGTGACAGAGGGAGACCTGTCTCAAAATAATAAACAAACAAACAAACAAACAAACTTGGCAACACCATCTTTGGGTTTGCCAAGGGTGGGAGAGGAGTTATAATTCCCAGCATAGCAATCCCAACTCTTTCTTTTTCTCCTACTCACGGAAGCACATTTACAAGTAAGCAAAAAAGAGGGACGTTATCATGGACACCTTCATACATTCATTCTAAGTAAATTATTGAGAAGCTCCTTTCCAGGAACAATTATCACTTACAAAATGCCTCCCAATTGCATGCTGCAGCCAAGGTTAAGACTTTGACACAGACCTCATAGATACTCAGTGAATGAGGGTTAAATAAAGATATGAACATCAGAAGAAGGGAGATGATAAAATATAATGGGCTACTACTAGACTGTGGCCTAGAGCTGGTGGAGGTGTCATGGGTTTATAAAGGAGTGCTGAGCTCACAGGACCCAAGGGAATCAAAGCTTAGGACAGCATCTCCCAAACTGCAGTCACTCAAGAAGCACCATCTCCATATCTGAATTTCATCTGTACTATTATTTACTTCATAAATTTATTTGAAAGCAAGTCATTTTTTTTCTCTATGACCATATCACCCTGAACATGCCTGATCAAATGTGAAAGCAATTCATTTTTAAAAACTTTACATGCATTTATTGAAAATGAAAGCTCCGTAACATATCTTTAAATGGAAAACTAATATCATTTGTTGTACATTGTAGGCAACCATTTAAAAAGTACAGTGAGGATCTCCAAAAAAAATTACATTTTAGCAATAGTTCTGAATGCTCAAAGCTTTTTCTTTTTCCTAGACAGAGTCTCACTCTGTCACCCAGGCTGGAGTGCCGTGGCATGATCTCAGCTCACTAAAACCTCCACCTCCTAGGTTCAAGCAATTCTCCTGCCTCAGCCTCCCAAGTAGCTGGAATTACAGGCATGAGCCACCATGCCCAGCTAATTTCTGTATTTTTAGTAGGGATGGGTTTCATCATATTGGCCAGGATGGTCTCGAAGTCCTGACTTCAAGTGATACACCCACCTCGGCATCCCGAAGTGCAGGGATTTACAGGTGTGAATCATTGTGCCCCGTCTGCTCTAAACTTTGAGGCCTGCTCTCTGGTTGCTATAAATAAATAAATAAATAAATAAGTGTTAGAGACATACTAGTATCAAATTGAACTATTCTTCTTGGTGTAAGCCAATTAAAAGGCAATTAAAATGAGATTGATTGTTTTAGTTCAAAATGCATCCCAGACAAGAGCTCTTCTTAACCTCAGCAGGGATACCGCCTTAGTGCAAGTCCCCATTATCTCTCTCCTAGCTTTTGGCTACTTAAAGTGTGGTCCAGGACCAGCAGCACTGGCATCACCTGGGAGCTAGCCAGAGATGCAGAATCCAGACACAGACTCCAGCGGCAGGAGGCTGGGTTTAACCACCCCTGCATGAAATTCTCATGCATGGTTAAAATTGAGAACTGTCCTAGATTACAGCAGCTTACTAAGGGGTCTATGTGATTCTATTCCAGCCTCTACCCTGCATCCACCAACATCTGTTTGAGGTAACAGGCAGGACTCAACTCCAAAGGTGGGTCTCAAGACACCAGACCAAACTGAAGACTGACTACAACACGGCCAGGGTGGAAGCAGCTTTCCATCAGAAATGCCCACCAATTTGGCATGTCAGTTTACCACTGCCATGGCAACACCCAGAAGTTACTGCCCCTTTCCAAGGCAATGACCCAATGACCCGGAAGTTACCACTTTTTTCCTAGAAATGTCTGCATAAATCGCCCCTTGATTTACATATCATTAAAACTGGATATAAATACAAATGCAGAAGTGCCTCTGAGCTGCTATTCTGTGCACACTACCTAGGGGGTGGCCCTGCCCTGAGTAGGTTTGCAAATGTTGGAGTATGAGGCTGGCAATAGCGATTATAAAAATATATACTATTGGCTGGGTGTGGTGGCTCACAGCTGTAATCCTAGCACTTTGGGAGGCCAGCTGGTGGATCACCTGAGGTTGGGAGTTCAAGACCAGCCTGGCCAACATGTGAAACCCTGTGTCTACTAAAAATACCAAAAATAATTATTATTATTATCCAGGCATGGTGGCAGTGTCCTGTAATCCCAGATACTTAGGAGGCTGAGGCAAAAGAATTGCTTGAACCCAGGAGGCAGAGATTGAAGTGAGCCGAGATCATGCCATTGCAATCCAGCCCAGGTGACAAGAGCAAAAACTCTGTCTCAAAAGTATCTAAAACCACCACTCACCCTGGAATTCTTCCCTGGATGAAGCCAAGAACCCTCCCAAGCTAAGCCACAACTTTGGGGCTCACTTGTCCTGCATCACCTTCTCCACACGGCAGCCAGAGTGGTCTTTCTAAAAGCATAAATTGTATCATGTTGCTTCTTTGCTTAACCTCCATAGCCTTTCACTGGATTTAAAATAAAATCCAAACTTCCTTTTTCTGCAAGGGCCAAGAGTTTCCTTCTCTGAAATCTACATCTTACCACCATCCTCCGTGCCGTGCCCCAGACACTCCAGCCTTCTGTAAGTCCCTCGCATTGCCCCAGGAATACTCCTGCCTCCGGGCCTTTGCAGGTATTGTTTTGTCTGCCCGGAAACCTACTCAGCCAGTATTCTCATCATTCACTCCCTCATGAGTCCCTAACCAAATCCTCCTTCCTCAGAAGGGCCGACCCTGACCACCCCCATCACAAGGATGCCCCTCTTAGTGTGACCAGGTCATCCTAGTTCATCCAGGGCTGCCCCAGCTTTAAAACTGAAAGTCTCCAGCAAAGTGGGTGGTTGTCCACCCTGCAGTCCCTCCACTCTCCACGACATCGCCCCACTTTGTCCCCCATCATGTAGCAGCTTTATATCTGTGCTTATTTGCTCTCCTCCCCCTTCACTAGACTCTGAACCCCACAAAGTGCAAGGAGTTCAAGATGTTCTGTTTGCTGCTGTATTCCTGGCACCTAGAACAGTGCCTGGCACATAACTGGCACTTAATTCATATCATTGACAAAAATGTCAAAAGAATGAGCATCATAGCCTATTTAACCTATTGCTTACAGTTTAGTTGTTTCTACTATGTGGCAGCAATGCATAAAGCTCTCCCCAGGTTTAGAATTATTTCCTTGGGCTACATCGCCAAAAATTGATTTACTGGGCCAACATGGATGCCCATGTTTAAGGTTTTGCCACCCAGTGTCAAACTGTTTCCCAAAAGGGTCAGATTTCCAACTCCCACTGCCAGTGTTCCTGCACCTATTTCACTCCACCATGACCAAAGCCAGGATTTTCATTTTCGGAATGTTTATGAGGTGAAAATGTAACTGTTTGTTGTTTTAATTTGCATTTCTTTGATTACTAGTTAGGCTGAACTTTTCCTATGTGTTTAGCTAGTTGCATTTTCTCTTTAGTGAGTTGACTGTTCGCACCCCTTTGCTTGTTTTTCTACCCAGATTTCAGGGACTAGTCCCAGTGATTTGTTTGAGTTCTTTGAAACATAATTATATTAGCCCTTTCCCTTTATACAGTGAAGACTTCATTCTGTGCGTTTTCTGGTCTCGTGACAATTGTGTCCCTTCTGTATTTTCTTATATCTTTTTGTATGTTTACACCTCATGTTGCACTTCCCTTTTCACCTGTCTCTTCTAGTTTTGGTTTTTTGTTTGTTTATTTTTTTGTTTGTTTGGGGTATTTTTGTTTGTTTGTTTTATTTGTTTTGCTTTGTTTTGTTTCAGACAGAGTCTCGCTCTATCACCCAGGCCGGAGTGCAGTGACATGATCTCGGCTCGCTAAACCTCCGCCTCCCAGGTTCAGGCGATTCTCCTGCCTCAGCCTCCCAACCAGCTGGGACTACAGGTGCCCACCACCATGCCTGGCTAATTTTTTGTATTTTTAGTAGAGACAGGGTTTCACCATATTAGCAAGATGGTCTCAATCTCCTGACCTCATGATCTGCCCGCCTCGGCCTCCCAAAGTGCTGGGATTACAAGGGTGAGCCACCTCACCCAGCCTCTTTTAGTTTAAAAAAAAAAACACACACACACACACACACAAAGTCTTGCTCTGTCACCTAGGCTGGAGTGCCACCATCATAGCTCACTGCAGCCTCAAACTGCTGGACACAAGCAATCTTCCCACCTCAGCCTCCCAAGTAGCTGGGACTACAGGTGTGAGCCACCACATCAGGCTAATTTTTTATTTTTATTTTTTGCAGAGACAGAGTCTCGCTATGTTGCCCAGAGTGGTCTCAAACTCCTGGCCTCAAGTGATCCACCTGCCTCAGCCTCGACAAGTGCTGGGATTACAGGCATGAGTCACTGCACCTGGCCCAGATTTATTTTCATAGTCAGTTATTGAACAGATGCCTAGAGAAACCCTCTTACGGTTTTCCATCTCATTCAGAGGAAGACATTTTTCTCAAAATCATCTATAAGGCCTTCCATGACCTCTGCCTTACCCCTGCCCACAGGACCTCTTTGACCTCAGTTCCTACCATGCTTCCCCTGGATCTCCCTGCTATGACATTTCTGGCTTCCCTGCTGGTCCACACACACACACACACACACACACACACACACACACACACACACACACTGCACTCTCTCCTCTCAGCCTTTGCTTTAATGAAACTAGCCAGGCGCAGTGGCTCACACCTAGAATCCCAGCACTTTGGGAGGATGAGGTAGGTGGGTCACCTGAGGTCAGGAGCTCCAGACCAGCCTGGCCAACATGATGAAACCACCTGTCTACTAAAAATACAAAAATATGACACATTAGCGCAAAGGCTCTCTCCCTGGGTGTCTACATGGTCTCCTCCATCACTTCTTTCAGGTCCCCACTCAAAAGTCATGTCAGTAAGTTATTCTGGGCAGGTGTGGTGGATCATGACTGTAATCCCAACATTTTGGGAGGCTGAGGCAGGAGAATCGCTTGAGCCTAGGAGGTTGAGACCAGCCTGGGCAACATATCAAGACCCTGTCTCTACAAAAAAAAAAAAAAGAAAATAGCGAGGTGTGATGGCACACACCTGTAGTCCCAACTACTCGGGAAGCTGACCTGGGAAGTTTACTTGAGCCTACAGTTCAAGGCTGCAGTGAACTATGATTGCACCACTGCACTCCAGTCTGGGTGACAGAGTGAGACCTCGTCACTAAAAGTAAACAAATAAATAAATAAGTTATTTCTTGGCCACCTTGTCTAAAATCTCTGTCCTTGTGGTAGACAGAATAATTCACAACTACCCCTTCCCCAAAAATGTCCACATACTAATACCAGAACCTGTGAATGCTACATGTAAAAAGGAGGTTGCAGATGTGACTGAAGTAAGGAGTTTGAGATGAGATTATCCTAGATTATCTGTATGGCTCAATCTAATCACAAAGGTGCTTATAAAAGGGAGGCAAGAGAGTCAGAGCCTGAGGTGTGAGGCAGATCAGAATGACATAGGGCCACGAACCAAGGAATGCAGGAAGCCTCTAGAAACTAGAAAAGGCAAGGAAATGCTTTCTTCCCTAGAGCCTCCAGAAGAAATACAGCCCTGCTGATCCATTTTAGAGTTCTGGCCTCCAGAACTGTAAGATAACACATATGGCTTGTTTAAAGCCCCTAGATTCATGTTGTAATTTGTTTTAGCAGAAAAAAACTAGGAAACTAATATCCTAACATCCTCTCACCCTCCTTCTCTGCCTTCTTTGTTTCTCCTTAGCTTTCATGACTCTCTAAGTTCCTATAATATTATCTATTTCTCTTCCTTTTTGACTTTTTCCTCCCCCAGTAGAATCTCAGCTCCAGGAGGACAGGGGCTTTTGTGTCTGCTTTGTTCATTGTTGTATCTCCAGTACCTTGGACAGTGCTTGGCACACACAGATGCTCACTGAGCTTGTGTTGAGTGAATGGATAAAGGAAAAAGAATGAAGGAACTTTTTGCTTCCTTTTTGAGATCGAGTCTTGCTCTTTCACCCAGGCTGAAATGCACTGGTGCGATCTCAGCTCACTGCAACCTCCACTTCTTGGATTCAGGCGATTCTTCTGCCTTAGCCTCCCAATTAGCTGGGACTACAGGTGCCTGCCACCATGCCCAGCTAATTTTTTAATTCGTAGGGTGTGAGGGTGCATGCCTGTAGTCCCAGCTACTCAGGAGGCTAAGGCAGGAGGATCACTTGAGCCCAGAAGATTGAGGCTGCAGTGAACTATGATTGTGCAACTGTACTCCAGCCTGGGCAAGAGAGTAAGACACTGTCTTTGAAAAAGGAGAGAATTAGCCAGGCACGGTGGCTCACACCTATAATCCCAGCACTTTGGGAGGCTAAGGTGGGTGGATCACCTGAGGTCAGGAGTTTGAGACTAGCCTAGCCAACATGGTGAAAATCCATCTCTACCAAAAATACAAAAATTAGCCAAGCATGGTGCCATGCGCCTGTAATCCCAGCTACTTGGGAGGCTGAGGCAGGAGAATCACTTGAACCCGAGAGGTGGAGCTTGCAGCAAGCCGAAACTGTGCCATTGCACTCCAGCCTGGGCAACAAGAGCAAGACTCCATCTCAAAATATAAATAAATAAAAATAAAAAAGGAGAGAATTGAACTGATATTTACTGAATACCTATTATGCAGCAGCCCTGAACTTCAGATATTCAAGCTCACTGGAATTTTGCAACTAGTCTGCAAGGTGGGCATTATCATCAACCCCTGGTCCACTCTCCTGAACTGCCCTTCCCTGATTAGGGGAGCCAGCTTCCCTACTGGCAGTTGGAGAATGACTAACAGAAACCCTCTGGGAAAACCCCCACTATGCATTTCAGTTACCTTCAAAGACATCCATCCGGAAGGCTGTCTGCAGGTTCTTCCTGCTCATTTTTCTTCTCCCTTACCTCCTTCTTTCCCTCCCACTCTCTCTTCCTTCCTTCCTTCCTTTCTGTTTTCGTCTCCCTTGCCCTCGTCTTCCCCCTTCCTGTCCTTTCCCAGAAAATCCTGGAGCCACTTCTCCGGTCTGTTCAGATCCTGCCAAAGCCTTGTCTCAGGAATTTTTTAACACAGGAAAATCTGTGTTTTTCCCCCACAGGAATGGGTGATGGCAGATGGCTGCACAGATCCACTCTGAAAAGGGGAGGGCCACCTCCCACAGCCCCTCCATGTCTAGACTACTGCTTCCTGAGACGTGAATAATCAGAGGAACTCAGCAATGGAACTCCCAGAAAAATCCAGCTAATAACTTCAGTATTCAAGATGTTCTTGCCGAAGATGAGAAGAGAGCTCTTGACTCACCCAAATACCATGGCAGAAAGTCTAAAAGACTGAGTTCACAGGGCCAGGCATGGTGGCTCACAACTGTAATCCCAACATTTTGGGAGACAGAGGTGGGAGGATCATTTTACCACAGGAGTTCGAGGTCAGCTAGGCAATATGGTGAGACTCCCATCTCTACAAAAAAAAAAAAATCAAAAAATTATCCAGGCATGGTTGTGTGTACCTGTGGTCCCAGCTCCTCAGGAGGCTGAGGCAGGAGAAATACTCGAGCCTAGGAGGTCGAGGCTGCAGTAAGCTATGATCACACCACTGCATCCTAGCCTGGGCGACGCAGCAAGACCCTGTCACATATATATATGTTAAAGTGTATATATATACTTACATTTATATACTTTAACATATGTGTTATATATATACTTACTTTAACATATATATGTTAACATATGTTATACACTTACTTTAGTAACATATATGTACATATATATGTTAAAGTAAGTCCTGCTTTTATTCTAGCCATGCTGGCAGCTGATCTGATGGAGCCCACCCAGATTGAGGGTGGGTCTGCCTCCCCCAGTCCATTGACTCAAACGTTAATCTCCTTCGGCAACACCCTCATAGACAGACCCAGGATCAGTACTTCCGCATCCTTCAATCCCATCAAGTTGACACTCAATACTAAGCGTCACACAGCCCCATCCCCAGTGCTCAGAGCTTTGCAGATTCTGAATAAGTATTGGTAATATACACATGTCTATCTTCTTCTTTTTTATTTCTTTTTTTTTTTTTAGGAGAAACTTCACTCTTATTGTCCAGGCTGGAGTGTAATGGCGTGATCTCGGCTCACTGCAACCTCCTCCGCCAGGGTTCAAGCAATTCTTCTGCCTCAGCCTCCCAAATAGCTGAGATTACAGGCATGAGCCACCACGCCTGGCTAATTTTTTGTATTTTTAGTAGAGACCGGGTTTATCCATGTTGGTCAGGCTGGTCTTGAACTCCTGATCTCAGGTGATCCGCCCGCCTTGGCCTTCCAAAGTGCTGGGATTACAGGTGTGAGCCACCACACCCAGCCTAAAATAACTTTTATAATTGGCTGGGATTAATAGTAAGACTTTTATGAAGTCAGATTAAAGGGCAGGATTGAGATAGAGGAAAAATAATTCATCAGATCTCCTCCTATAATACCTTGTAGTCCCTCTTTGCAGTGCTTTGCACATTGTAATTTTACATTAATTACTCGAAGTGTCTTATTACTAAAAAGTTAGTATTACTAACTTTTCCTTTGGCCCGTGGCACCACAGTGCCTGGCATAATTGAAGTGCTTTTAAAACACAAACTCAATCAATTCTTTTTTCTTCATCTTCTTTGAAGACAGGGTCTCTCTATGTCACCCAGGTTAGAGTGCATTGGTTCACTGCAGCCTCAAACTCCTGAGGTAAGTTATCCTCCCACCTCAACCTCCTGAGGAGCTGGGACTACAGGTGCATGTCACCATGCCCAGTTAATGTTTTTTTATTTTTTTATTTTTTTAGAGATGGAATCTCACTATGTTGCCCAGGCTAATCTCAAACTCCTGACCTCAAATGATTTTCCTGCCTTAACCTCCCAAAGTGCTGGCATCACAGGTATGAGCCACTGTGCCCACGCATTCAATCCTTATAAAGAGGATGTGATATAGCATTTTTTTCTAATGAGGAAAGTGAGGCCCAAAGAAGTGAGATAACTTGCCCAAGGTCATTCAGCTCATACATGGCAGAGCTTGGACTTCAACCCAAGCAGTCTTCATTCAGAGTCCAGGTTCCTAACCACTATCCTGTGGCTGTGTGTGATATATCTCTGCCCAAAGGGTCTTGTGTCATTACGTCCTAGACTCTGGACCAAAGCTTTGGTGTTTGAGCAGTACTCTCATCCTTTCATTCAAATTGCAGACATACAGGGTCCCCTGCCATGCTCCAGCCCCTGGGCTGGACTCTGCCGACAGAGAAATAGCTACAAAATAGCATCTGTTGATAGACACGCCGGAGTCTCACATGACAAGAATAGAACTCCTGCCAACTGCTCTCAGAGACCTGGACAAGTGGTCTGTGAGGCTACAGGAGGACATGACTAATTCTGCTTTAGCCAGGAGGTCACTTGAAATTCAGAGGAGCTTTCCGGCTTCCCCGTTCTGTGACAACTGACGCACCTTTGAGAGATGAGTAAGAGGTTGTCAGCCAGAGCAGACAAAACAGTGCTGTCCCCATTTGACAAAGATGGAAACTCAGCTCCAAGGCACACCACTTAATGTCCCTCGAGTGATACTGTGACGACCTCTCGTGTTTACTTCCAGTTCACTGTGGGTGGTCAAATGGCCCTCAACTCTTTGATCTAGACCCTGAACGAACAGCATAAAATGATGCTTAAGAGCATTGAGTCAGAGAGCTCTGAACCCAGTCCCCACTCTGCACTTGTTAAACTGGCAACTTGAAGAAAGCCACATCATCTCCCTGAGCCTGTTTCTTCATCAGTAAAAGGGGATAGGGATGCCGATCCCTCAATCGTTGTGAGGATTAAATAAAATAAAGTACTTAGCACAGTTCCAAATAAATGGGAAGCACTCGATATGTGGTAAATGTATATTTACCACAAATACACAAAAACCCATTAGTTTCAAAAATGGGTTGTAAGCCAGGCATGGTGGCTATAGTCCCAGCTCCTCAGAAGGCTGAAGAGGAGGGTCGCTTGAGCCCAGAAGACTGAGTCTAGCCTAGGCAACACGGCGAGACACCATCTCAACCAAAAGAAACAAAGAAATGGGTTGCAATGTAACCTATACTTACAAAATAGTCCATCCACTCAGTCCCTTGACGAGAAAGTGAAATTGCCGGTTGGATGTAAGGAGCAGTATGCTCATTGAGAAATTCAAGCACAAATATGGCATTCACTTGAAAAGCTAGGTCAGCTGAGACCGCACATTAGAATCACCTGTGTGCACTCCCAGGGAGTCTATTTTCACCGGACTGGAGGAGGTTCAACTGCATTATTTTGTAAAGTTTTCCCAGGTGATTCCATAGGCAGCCAGGGATGAGAGCGCCCCAGAGGATGGGAGGAAAGTGATTACTTTGGGGCAGAGGTTCTGACAGAGGGCAGGAGCCAGTAATGACCTGGTAACAGATTTATGGACGTCCACTTGAATGAATGCTCATCCACAACACCTTCCGTGTGTTGTGATCTTGGTGTGCAAGATCACACCAATGCACTCCAGCCTGGGCGACAGAGCAAGACTCCATCTCAAAAAAATATATATATAAGTCAAAATATATTTTCTTATTTTTTTTGAGATAGAGTCTTGCTCTGTCGCCCAGGCTGCAGTGCAGTGGTGTGATCTTGGCTCCCTGTAACCTCTGCCTTCCAGGTTCAAGCAATTCTCCCAGTAGACTGAACAAATCAATGCACCTCCAGAGGTTCTAAGGATCTTGACAAGAAGGACTCTGGTTTTGGGATGGCCAGACCCTGCAGGAATAAACTCTTCAGAGTAGGTGGGATTATAGGCACCTGCCAGCACACCCAGCTAACTTATGTATTTTTTGGTAGAGATGGGGTTTCGCCATGTTGGCCAAGCTGGTCTCAAACTCCTGTCCTTAGGTGATTCAGCCACCTCGGCTTCCCAGAGTGCTGGGATTACAGATGTGAGCCACTGTGTCCGGCCTGTTTCATGCATTTTCTATGTGAATATTCTATATCATCATCTTAGGTTTTTATTATGGAGAATTTGAAACATATGCTAAGTAAACATATTAGTATACTGTATCTACATGAGTCATGACACAATTCCTCAAACCATCAACTCACAGTCATGCTGTGTCCACACGCCCAGGGTTTGTCCATCTCCACAAGTATTTCAAAACAAATGCCACCATGAAATCATTTCATCTCTAAGTATTTTCATGTGTAACTCTAAAAGAAAAGGGCCCTTTTTTAATAGAGACGGGGTTTCAGCATGTTGGCCAGGCTGGTCTCGAACTCCTGACCTCAGGTGATCTACCCACCTCAGCCTCCCAAAGTGCTGAGATTACAAGCATGAGCCACCACACCCAGCCAAAAGGGCTCTTTTTTTTTTTTTTAATAAAACTTCCCTATCAATTAGGAAATGAATCATTAATATATGCAAATATTCAATAAATGTTCAAATTTCAAATTATCTCATAGATAGCTTTTTAACTTTCTCAGATTTAATTAACTAAGGTCTGCACATTGGCAATTGACTTCTTTGTCTTCTAAGTCTCATATGTATGTTCAATTTCAGAGCTTCTCACACATTAATGTGCATATGAATTCCTGATGGTCTGGTTAAAACACAGATTCTAACTGAGTGGGTCTGGGGCGCAGCCGGAGTTCTGCGTGTCTGATACACTCCCAGCAGAAGATGATGCTGTGATACTGGTGCATGGGCCACACCCTGAATAGCATAACTCTACTTCACAATAAATACAAATCTTTTATCTTTTTGAGATTGAGTCTCACTCTGTTTCCCAAGTTGGAGTGCAGTGGCACGATCTCAGCTCACTGCAATTTCTGCCTCCTGGATGCAAGTGACTGTCGTGCCTCAGCCTTCTGAGTAGCTGGGATTAGAGACATGTGCCATGACAAGCTAATTTTGTATTTTTAGTAGAGACAGGTGTTTCGCCATGTTGGGCAGACTGGTCTCAAACTCCTGACCTCAAGTGATATGCCTGCCTCAGCCTCCCAAAGTGCTGGGATTACAGGAGTAAGGCCTCCCCTTCCCATGAACTGCAGTTGCTAATCACACCTGCTATGGATGTTTAAATGTCCAAGGCAACACCTGACCCTCAAAAGTTGGTACCTGACACCCTGGCCACCCAAGAGTTTATCCCTGCAGGGTCTGGCCATCCCAAAACTAGAGGCCTTCTTGTCAAGATCCTCAGAACCTCTGGAGGTGCATTGATTTGTTCAGTTTCTGGCAGGCAGACAGAATTACAAGCTGCAGAAATAAGGCAGTTACCTTTTCTTGCAGTTATAGGTTTAATTAAAAAGCCCTATGCTGCCAGATTCCAAGCACCCTCCACTGATCTGCGAGACCTATTGATTGCCTAGCTTTCCCTGCAAGACACAGCAGAGAGAAGACTTTATCTTCTTTTAATCAGACCTGCTTCCCTCCAGTCTGGCTCCGACAGGGCTGCTGAGTTCTTGCGTAGCACGCTTCCGTGTCCCCGCCTTCCAGCAGCCCCAGATACAATGCGTAGAGCCAGCATCAGCCACAGTGAGCTGTGATCTGTGCCCACAGCATAGCAGGAGAGATGGCATCATCATCTTCATCACCATCACCATGGCCAGCACAAATGGAACATATGCCACGTCCCAGGCGCTGAGCTGATACTTCAAATATACTCTCTCATCTTATGCATCAATATTGTTCATTTCTGTCTGTATTATTCCCTCATTGCCCTATTTAATGCCCCTGCACCAGGCAAGTGTTCCCTTTCGTATCACCTGTACTATTGTCTTCATTGCCCTTAGTATTATCTGAAACTGCTATTTACTTATCTGCCTCATTATTCATTGTCTCTGCCCCTGGACTATAAACTCCAGAGGGGCCAGGGTTTTACCCTTCTCATTCACTCCAGCATCCTGGCACCTAAAACACCCCTGAGCACATCGAAAGTTCTGCAGGAATGTGTGTTGAATGTAACTAGTCACATTTACTCTTCTCAGCACCCTACAAGCTCACTGTCCTACACTCATTTTGCAGTTGAGGAAACTGAGACTCAGGAAAGAAAAGCAATTTACCCAAATGTACCCACACAGGAAGCTATAGACGAGAGATAAAAACCTGCATCTAGCCCGAGATGGTGGCACATGCCTGTAATCCCAGCATTTTGGGAGTCTGAGGCAGAAGGATCACCTGAGTTCAGGAGTTCAAGGTCAGCCTGGACAACACAGTGAGACTTCATCTCTACAAAATAAAAAATCTTAAAAAACGACAAAACAGGAGGGCACGGTGGCTCACGCCTGTAATCCCAGCCCTTTGGAGGCCAAGGTGGGCAGATCACCTGAGGTGAGGTGTTTGAGACCAGCCTGGCCAACATGGTGACATCAGGTGCATCTCTACTAAAAATGCACAAATTAGCTGGGCGTGGTAGCACATGCCTGTAGTCCCAGCTACTCAGGGGGCTGAGGCAGGAGGATTGCTTGAACCTGGGAGGCGGAGGTTGCAGTGAGCCAAGATCACACCAATGCACTCCAGCCTGGGCAACAGAGCAAGACTCCATCTCAAAAAAAAAAAAAAAAAAAAAAGGCACAAAAAAGAGAACCTCAAGTCTATGCAATTCTAGCAAGGGTCAGTAACCTGGGGTCAATGAACTCAGAAGAAAAAAATAGACCTCCTAATTTTACTAACATGGAACTGGAATGTAGCAATTCTTTCCATTATGAGTGGGGGCAGCAAACTGCAGTTGTGTCACAGAACCTGTAATTTTGTCACCAACAGGAATAATATTTTCAGGTCCTGTTACATTTGTTGCGAAGATGTTGGAATATCATTTACACTCATCACAGCTTTAAATTACAATTGTAATAATATTGCCAATCCACCACCAGATCTCCTTATTTGGTGTGTTAATAAAGAGGCATGGGTATTGCTGTATCACAGTCTGGCTTTGTAATATTTTGATAGCTGTATTTCCATACAATCAGTTGCCTTCGAAATCCTTTGGATTTCTAATTTAGAAACATTGCTCTGAGAAGGGTAATAGGCTTCCCCAGATACCAGCTGGGCCCACGGTGCAGAAAATATTCAGGACAGGACTCTAAAGCCCATGCTCAGACCACAGGCTGCAAATAACGTAGGGCTCAGACAGAAGAGAAACATGAAAAGGAACCCCAGGCAAGTTTCCAGCTCTCCTCCAAGGGTGGGGACGCTGAGGCTCCATGTGGGGATGTGACCTGGGAAGACACACTCCAAGGTAGAGGCTGCGTCTGAACTGGACTCCCAATTGTCCCATTAGCAGCCCAGTACCTTTTGAGCAGCACCATGCCGCCACCTAAGGACACAAAGCATTCCAAGCCCAGAAGTTTGTGGGCTGTTGCCCACGGTGATGGGTCACTTGGAGGCAGTCTGTACCATGGAGAAGGCTCTGGGTCACCGACTTGCAATGACGCGTAGCCACTTGTTCACACAAAACAGTCATTACTTGTGCATACACTGCCAGCAGGATGTAAATCTGTTCAGTCACCTTGAAAGGCAATTGGGCAGAGCCTGGTAGAACACGGGGTTGAGTCCCTCTTTTGGCCCAGTCACTCCAACACCAACATCCCCAGTGCACACTCCAGAACAGCAGCTCTCAACACTGAATGCACATTCAGAAGCACCCTAGAGCTTCTAAAACTGCTGATGCTTACCCTGAACCATTCAATTAAGAATGTGGAGGCCGAACACAGTGGCTCACGCCTCTAATCCCAGAACTTTGAGAGGTCAAGGCAGGCGGATCACCTGACATCAAGAGTTCAAGACGGCCGGACGCGGTGGCTCACGCCTGTAATCTCAACACTTTGGGAGGCCGAGGTGGGCAGATCACGAGGTCAAGAGATCGAGACTGTCCTGGCCAACATGGTGAAACCCCGTCTCTACTAAAAATACAAAAAATAGCCAGGCATGGTGGCACGCGCCTGTGGTCCCAGCTACTCGGGAGGCTGAGGCGGAAGAATCACTTGAACCCAGGAGGCAGAGGTTGCAGTGAGCCAAGATTGCACCACTGCACTCCAGCCTGGCGACAGAGCAAGACATCGTCTCATAAAAAAAAAAAAAAAAAAAAAATTCAAGACCTGCCTGGCCCATGGGATGAAACCCTGTCTCTACTAAAACTACAAAAACTACCCAGGTGTGGTGGCATGTGCCTGCAATGCAATCCCGGATACTCGGGAGGCTGAGGCAGAAGAATTGCTTGAACCCGGGATGCAGAAGTTGCAGTGAGTTGAGATCATGCCACTGCACTCCAGCCTGAGCGACAGAGCGTGACTCTGTCTCAAAAAATAAAAATAAAAATAATTGGGGGGAAGGCGGAGCATTGGTGTGATTGTAAAAAAAAACAAAAACAAAAACCTTTCAGGTGATTCTGTCTGCAGTCAGGTGGAGAACTACTGTCCTCAGGAAACACTTGACGAAAGTACACTGAGACCTGTGCAGTACACGCACCGAAATGCTATTTACAACAGCAAAGCGGGAGATACAACACAAATGCCCATCAACACAGAAATAGCTTGAGAAAACAAAAGGTAATTAATAACATAGTGAGAGGCTATGCAGAAGCCAAGAGGAGTTAACCAGCTCTCTCTATACCAGCGAGGATTGGTCTCAGAAACACAGTGTTGAGTGAAAAAAAATCAAGTTGCCAGCCTGACCAACATGGTGAAACCCATCTCTACTCAAAATACAAAAATCAGCAGGGCATGGTGGTGCAAGCCTGTAATCCCAGCTATTCAGGAGGCTGAGGCAGGAGAACTGTTTGAACCCGGGAGGCGGAGGTTGCAGTGAGCCGAGATTGTGCCACTGCACTCCAGCTGGGGCGACAGAGCGAGGCTCCATCTCAAAAAAAAAAAAAAAAAAAAGAAATCAAGTTGCAAACTATACATATAGCATGCTACATCTTAAGGTTTTTAGAACAAAACTAAAGATGCATAGGAATGGATGCAGAAGTATTTGAAGGTCGTTAAGGATACCACTACGTTCCTAAAAGCAACAAAGGTTGGCTGAGCATGGTGGCTCATGCCTATAATCCCAGCACTTTGGGAGGCCAAAGTAGAAGGATCACGTGAGGCCAAGAGTTTGAAACCAGCCTGGCCAACATAGTGAAACCCTGTCTCTACTAAAAATACAAAAAAAAAAGAAAAAAAAAAGCCAGGCATGGTGGCATGTGCCTGTAATCCCAGCTACTCAGGAAGCTGAGGCAGAAGAATCACTTGAACCTGGGAGGCAGAAGTTGCAGTAAACCAAGATCACACCACTGCACTCCAGCCTGGGAGACAGAGTGAAATTCTGTCTAAAAAAAAATAAAATAAAAAATAAAAGCAACAAGGGGCAGGAACTAGATCTGATCACTAAAAGAACTTGAGTTTTATTTCGGTGGTTTTTTTTGTGTTGTTGTTTTTTGTTTTTGTTTTTTTTTTTTTTGAGATAGCATCTCACTCTGTTGCCCAGGCTGGAGTATAGTGGTGCAATCACAGCTCACTGCAGCCTCGAACTCCTGGGCTCCAGCAATCCTCCCACCTCAGCCTCCCAAGTAGTTGGGAATACAGGCATGTACCACTACAGTTGGCCCAGTTTTGCATTTTTTTAAAAAAAAGCAAAATATGTATATTTTACACAAGCAATTAAAATTTATTCTAAACATTAGTATATTTAAAAATATCTCAGTGCCTTCTATGTATTATTGTACTAGGCTCAGGAGAAATGAACTGGAATAGAAGACTTCAAGAAAGATATGGTCCAGACGAAGATAAAGACAATGCTACCAGAATACAGCACTTTCAGTGGGTGATGAGAAAGAGCTGTGGAAGATCTAAGAACAGCTCCTAGGCCGGGCATAGCGGCTCATGCCTGTAATCCCAGCACTCTGGGAGGCTGAGGTGGGCTGATCACTTGAGCCCAGGAGTTCAGGACCAGTCTGTGGAACATGGCAAAACCTGCATCTCTGCAAAAAATACAAAAAATTAGCTGGGCACAGTGGTATGCACCTGTGGTCCCAGCTTCTCAGGAGGCTACGGTGGGAGGATCACTTGAGCCCAGGAGGTTGAGGCCCTGTCTCAAAAAGAAAGAGAGAGAGAGAAAGAGAGAGAGGAAGAAGAAAGAGGAGAAGAAGGAAAGGGAGGGAAGGAAAGAGGGAGAGGAGGAGGGAGAGGAGAGAGAAAGGAAGGAAGGAAGGGAGGGAGGGAAGAAAAAGGAAGGAAATAAGGAAGGAAGGAAGAAAAAAGGAAGAAAAGGAGGAAGGAAAGAAAAAAGGAAGGAAGGAAAAAAGGAAGAAAAAAGGAAGGAAAGAGGGAGGGAGGGAGAAAGAAAGTATCCCATTCAAAGGAAATAAGGTCAAAATCCTAAAGTGAAAAATGAGGGCAGCAGCCCCATGGCATTCTTATGTCACCGGTCATTCATTTTGGCTGGAGGAAATGGTGAACAGTGAGGCTGAGAAGTAGGGAGGGGCCAGATGGCTGTGGGATCTCTTGAGCCATGTTAAGGATTTTGGTATTGATCCTCAAGGCAACGGGACCACTGAAGCGCGTTATGCAGGGAACCGTCACCATCACATGTACCCTCCTGGGTAGAGGCAAAGAGAAGGGAATAAGACAGGGAGCAGAAGCCAAGCTGCTTCTGTGGTCACCCGGTGAAAGCAGGAGGCGGCTGTGGGAGTGGAAAGAAGTGGACAAGGCTGAGAGATGCTCTGGCGGCAAAACTGATGCACTTGGCGACAGCTTCAAAGTGAGGAGTGAATAAGGAGTCCAGGAAGAGACCCCTTCAGCTAGGCACCTCTGGCCCCCAGGGCGCCAGCCAGACCCCTGGCGGTCCAAGCTCAGGTCTGTATCCCTCCAGATTGTCTGAGGTCCAAAACAAAACTCTGGTTAAAGAATGAACCTTCCACATGTCTGTAATCCCAGCACGTTGGGAAGCCAAGGAGGGAGGATCGCCTGAGCTCAGGAGTGTGAGAACAGCCTGGGCGACACAGTGAGACTCTCATCTCTACAAACAATTAAAAAATTAGCCAGGCATGGTGGCACATGCCTGTAGTCCCACCTACCTGGGAGGATGAGATGGAAGGATAGTTTGAGCCTGAGAGGTCAAGGCTAGAGTGACCTGTGATCACGCCACTGCACTCCAACCCTGGGTGACAGAGTGAGACCCTGTCTCAACAAAAAAATAATGAGCTTTGCAGTCGGGTGCAGTGGTTCACATCTGCACTCCCCACGACTTGGGAGACCGAAGTGGAAGGATTGCTTAAGCCCAGGAGTTTGAGACCAGCCTGGGTAACATAGGGAGATCTCATCTCTTAAAAAAAAAAAAAATGTTAAAGGGATGGAGCCTTTTCAGTAATGAGGGTCATCTGAGATTCGGCACATCTCAGAACAAAAATCAAAATGATACCCTTGGCTCACCACATCCAAGTCTCTTGTGCCCCAAAACTCATGATCCTGTTACGGCACCCAGTGACAATTAGTGGGAAACTGTATGGCCAGCTCCTGGTTGGTTGTAACATCCTTGACACTGAGCATCGTGAATAAATTCCTCTGAGTAACTCAAGGCTAACATCTTGACACTCTGTACCCCAGGAAGGTGCCACCTTCTTTCCACACACACTTCTTTGTCCCCAGTGAATAAATTGGGAGCTGTTTGTGTACAGGGACAAGGCTATTTTCATTCGTGATTGAAGACGCAGTCCGCTCACCCTGTTAGCAGTGAGTCGTAGTTGATTCCCACAGGGATGAGATTTAGTTGGGATGAAGGACCCCAACCTCCCCAGGTATCGGCCCCCGTCACTGCCCAAGGAGTGGACTGTCTTACCCTGGATCCTGGGGACCCACGAAGCCAGAGCTCCTCAGAACTGGGCTCCTAACATAGTCCAGGGAGTGAACCCTCATCCTTCATTCAAGAGCAAATACTGAACGCCTGTTTCAGAAACCCCCATCCACATGGAGGAGGGAGATAAACAGGAAATAGAAATATGTAATATGAAGATGATCATCCTGATTATCAGCAGCAGTGGCATCAGAAGTTCTGTAGGGCTGTAAAGACATGAACAGACATTCCTGGGAAGGGATGAGAGAGAGGGAGCATTGCAAATGTAAATGGCACCATCAGGGATGTCTTGACGAGAAGGTCACATTTGAGAAAAGGTCGCATTTGAGAAAAGGCGCAGTGGCTCATGCCTGTAATCCCAGCACTTTGGGAGGCTGAGGCAGGCAGATCACTTGAGGTCAGGAGTTCGAAACTAGCCTGGCCAGCATGGTGAAATCCTGCCTCTACTAAAAATACAAAAATTAGCCGGGCCTGTTGGCACGCACTTGTAACCCCAGCTACTTGGGAGGCTGAGGCAGGAGAATCACTTGAACCCAAGAGACAGAGGTTGCAGTGAGGCAAGATCATGACACTGCACTCCAGCCTGGACAACAGAGTGAGACTCCATCTCACACACAAAAAAAGAAGCCTGAAGGCAGTAAGGGAGCGAGGCGTGAGGATGTCTGTGGAGAGCACAGGAGCGCGCAAGGGCAAGAGTCCTGGGGCAGGAGCGGCCAACGTGCTGGAGCCACAGCCAAGGGACCGTATGGCTGGGGAAGAATGAGGGAGGCCGGAGCAACAGGGGGTGAGGTCAGAGAGGCCGCCGGGCGGGGCAGCTAGGGAGGATGGGCAGAGGACCTGGCACCTTTTAGGCCACAGAGAAAACTCTGGCTTTGACTCCAAAAGAATTTTAAAAATCAGCCTCGCAAGGTGGCTCCTGCCTGTAATCCCAGCATTTTGGGAGGCCGAGATAAGAGGATTGCTTGAGGCTAGGAGTTCAAGACCAGCCTGGGTGAGATCCCATCGCTACACAGTTTTCTGTTTCAACTTAGCCAGGCATAGTGGCTTGTGCCTGGAGTCCCAGCTACTCAAGAGGCTGAGGCAAGGGGACTGCTTGAGCCTGGGAGGTTGACGTCGCAGTGAGCTGTGATCATGCCACTGCACTCCAGCCTGGCTGACAGAGCAAGAGACCCTATCTCAAAAGAAGAAAAGAAATCATTCCAGCTGCTGTTGCTCCTGATGAAGATAATCGTGATGACAGCTGTGATGGGCTTTGTTTTATGCCACTTCAACATCTCATCTCTTCCCTTTTACCCTGGTGTCTCCTCTGGGAGTTCTCCATTATGAACACCCCAATGAGGGGTTGGTGGCTCCCCCTTCCATTAGGAAACGCTAAGTGGGCCAGAAACCGTGGCTCATGCCTGTAATCCCAGCACTTCAGGAGGCCGAGGTGGGTGGCTCACTTGAGGTAAGGAGTTCAAGACTAGCCCGGCCAGCATGGTGAAACCCCGTCTCTATTAAAAATACAAAAATTAGCCGAGCATGGTGGCATGCGCCTGTAATCCCAGCTATTCAGGAGGCTGAGGCAGGAGAATCCCTTGAACCCAGGAGGCGGAGGTTGCAGTGAGCAGAGATGGTGCCACTGCACTCCAGCCTGGGTGACAGAGCGAGACTCTCTTTCAAAAAAAAAAAGGAAGCCCGAAGTGGCTAGCTCTCCCTCCCTGCACCCCAGCCTGAAGGTCATGTGGCTTGGTTAGACTAATGAACTGCTCTCCTCAGACTCTCATCATGAGCAGTGACCCCAGCAAGGGGCTGCAAGAGGTCCTATCCATGCAGTGGCCATGGGGGCTTTAGGACCAGACTGCTCCTGCCAGGGGCCTTTTCTGCAACTGCTGCAGCTCAGATCTTCAGAGCCTCCTTGGCCCCCCACCCATTTCTCCAGCCGGGATCCCCCAGCTTCCTGGCGGGTCTGTGTGTCCCTAGAGTTTTCCAATAATGTCCCTTTTTTGCTCAAGGCAAAACCAAGTTTTCTTTTTCATAATCTTTTTCTTTCTTTTCTTCTGAGATGAAGTTTTACTCTGTCTGTCACCCAGGCTGGTGTACAATGGTGCGACCTCAGCTCACTGCAACCTCTGACCCCCGGGTTCAAGTGATTCTCCTGCCTCAGCCTCCCGAGTAGCTGGGATTACAGGCGCATGCCACCACAGCCAGTTAATTTTTGTAGTTTTAGTAGACGGAGTTTCACCATGTTGGCCAGGCTGGTCTCGAACTCCTGACCTCAGGTGATCTACTCACCTCAGCCTCCCAAAGTGCTGGGATTACAGGCGTGAGCCACCGTGCCCAGCCTGCAACCAAATTTTCTGTTGCTTGCAACCAAGAGCTGCTATTGATGTAATGATGAAGACAGACAGGCAGGTGCTAACGACAGCTCGCAAATCCAGCTGTCTGGCCAGACTGCTCTGCTGGGCTCCTGGCATGGGCACCCACCTGCTAACTCCACATCTCCCCCAAAGCTTAGACTTCTCATGTTCAGTATGTCCACCATACTGCTGATACTCCCTTCTCAATCAATAGCAACCCCATTCTTTAAGGTGTTGAAGCCAAAAACCGGCTGAGCATGGTGGCTCATGCCTGTAATCCCAACACTTTGGGAGGCTGAGGTGAGCGAATCACCTGAGGTCAGGAGCTCGAGGCCAGCCTGGCCAACGTGGTGAAACCCTGTCTCTACTAAAAATACAAAAGTTAGTCAGGCGTGGTGGGGGGTGCCTGCAATCCCAGCTACTCAGGAGGCTGAAGCACGAGAATCGCTTGAATCTGGGAAGTGGAGATTGCAGTGAGCCGAGATCACACCACTGCACTCCAGCCTGGGCAACACAGGAAAATTCAGTCTCAAGATTAATTAATTAATCAATTAACCAATATAGACACACATATATCCTGTTGCTTCCGTTTCTCTGGAGAACCCTAATACAGCATTCCTCTGCTCAAACTCCTTCACTGGCTCCCCTCTTACCCAGAAAAAAGGCCAAAATCCTCTCAACAGCCTTCAAAGGCCCTGAGAACCCTGCACCGCCCATCATTACGTCTCTGACTTCATCCCCTACAATCTTTTCCCTTCTTCACTAGGCTCCGGGCACAGTGGCACTCACCCTGTTTCTTAACACCCCATGTATGCTCTGTCCTAAAGGTCTTTGCACTGACTGTCCCCTCTGCCTGGAATTCTCCTCTCCCAGAGATCTTCACAGCTGGCTGCCTAATTCCTTCCAATCTTTATTCAACAGTCAGCTTCTCAATGTGCCCTTCCCAGGCCATCCTTTCTGAAATATTAATCTCCCCACCCCAACTCTAAATAGTACGTCTTTCCTATTTTCTGTTTAGCATGCTCTGTGATCTTATCTGTCTCACTTCCTGTCTCTATTTTATGTATTTTATTTTATTTTATTTTAAAATGGAGTCCCACTCTGTCACCCAGGCTGGAGTGCAGTGGCTCTATCTCAGCTCACTGTAACCTCCATCTCCCGGGTTCAAGCGATTCTCCCGCCTCAGCCTCCCAAGTAGCTGGGATTACAGTGGTCTGCCACCACACCTGGCTAATTTTTGTATTTTTAGTAGAGATGGGGTTTCACCATGTTGGTCAGGCTGGTCTCAAACTCCTGACCTCAGGTGATCAGCCTGCCTCAGCCTCCCAAAGTGCTGGGATTACAGGCATGAGCCACCTCACCCGGCTACTTCCTGTCTCTTCCACCAGGAAGTGAGCTCCTCAAAACCAAAGACTGGGGTTTGATTCCAGCTGTATCCCCAGAGTCACGCCTGACACAAACTTACCACTCCATAAATATGTGTTGAATTTAGCCATCCACCTCTTTACTCATTTATTGCACACCTACTCTGGGCTGGGCACACAAGTAATTTTACAACACCCCAGCAAGGGAGGTCTTATCATCTCTAGTTTAGATGAAGAAACTGAAACTCAAAGAGAATGGTGCTACTTCAGGCTCTCCGCTGAGAAGTCCTCAGAGCCCAGAGCGACACTTGCGCATCCAAACCACTCCTTCTGTCTTTCGTTTTGTTCTCCTATTTTTTGTAAAGAGTGAGTCTCTTTATGTTGCCCAGGCTGGTCTCAAACTCCTGGGCTCAAGTGGTCCACCAAAGTGACCCTCCCAAGTGCTGGAATTACGGGTGTGACCTCCTCACCTAGCCAATTTTTTTTTTTTTTTGAGATGGAGTCTCGCTCTGTCACCCAGGCAGGAGTGCAGTGACATGATCTCTGCTCACTGCAACCTCTGCCTCCTGGGTTCAAGTGAATGTCCTGCCTCAGCCTCCCAAGTAGCTGGGATTACAAGCGCACGCCACCATACCTGGCTAATTTTTGTATTTTTAGTAGAGACAAGGTTTCACTATGTTGGCCAGGCTGGTCTCGAACTCCTGACCTCATGATCCACCCACCTCAGTCTCCCAAAATGCTGAGATTACAGGTGTGAGCCACTGTACCCAGCCCAGCTAACTTTTTTATGTTTTGTACAGACAGGGGTCTCGCTATGTTGCCCAGGCTGGTCTTGAACTCCTGGCCTCTCGTGATCTGCTCACCCCAGCCTCCCAAAGTGCTGGGATTACAGGCATGAGCCACCATGCCTGACCTGGCTTTCCTTCTTTCTGTGTAGTCCCGTAAAGTAGGTTCTGATCTGAGATGGAGTCCTGCTGGCACTAACTGGCCATGAGGCCCCAGCTGTCACTTACACTCTCTGTTCTTTGGGAAACAGCACACAGTGGCCAAACCACCGCCTCATCCCCTTCTCTCCATGTCGTGACAACCTGGTGCCATCCTGTGGCTGTTCATCAGTTCAACTCAGGGTCCTCTGACCCACTCCACATGAATGTAAAGCCTTTCTCTCTGGGGAATATCACTCAGATGCAGTGACTTCCAGCCTTACTCTGCAAATCCCTGCTTCCTTTGCAAATTCTGTATTTATCTCTGTTTTAAAAAGAAAAACCTGGCTGGGCACAGTGGCTCACACCTGTAATCCCAACCCTTTGGGAGGCCGAGGCAGGCAGATCACGAGGTCAGGAGATCAAGACCATCCTGGCCAACATGATAAAACCAGATCTCTAATAAAATACAGAAAATTCGCCGGACATGGTGGTGTGCGTCTGTAGTCCCAGCTACTCAGGCGGCTGAGGAAGGGAAACCCCTTGAACCCAGGAGGCAAAGGTTGCAGTGAGCCAAGATGATGCCACCACACTCCAGCCTGGGCAACAGAGTGAGGCTCCATCTGAAAAAAAAAAAGAAAGAAAGAAAGAAAAAGAAAAAGAAAGAAAGACCTGACCTCCTTCTGGTTTTCAGTTGAAAGAGAAATTGCTGGCATTTTCCAACAACTGACCGAAATCTAGAGTTTCCTGTGGTCCCACCCAAGTATCACTTCCCCTCTGACCTCCCCAACTTGCCCCTTCATACAAGCTGGCGGATGGGCACCACGGCAGTCAGCTTCGGTCCACATCTCAGTTTGGTGGTAGTCCCTGCCACTTCCTCACCCCATGGCCCCAGGGGACCCAGGACCAGCTTGTAGCCCCATGAATCAGGCTCCTCTCTCTGCAGTGCTCCTCTCCCACTACGTCTCTTCTACGGCTGGATGAATCCTGTTCAGAAAAGAGCCCAGCACCAGGTCAGACACGCATGGGTTCAAATCTCAGTTCTGACTTAGCTGTGTGGCCTCAGGCAAGACACTTAAGCTCTCTGAGCGGCCTTTTTTTTTTTTTAAGACAGAGTCTCACTCTGTCGCCAGGCTGGAGTGCAGTGGTACAATCTCGGCTCACTGCAACCTCCGCCTCCTGGGTTAAAGCAATTCTCCTGCCTCAGTCTCCTAAGTAGCTAGAATTACAGGCACCTGTCACCATATCTGGCTAAGTTTTGTATTTTTAGTAGAGACGGGGTTTCACCGTGTCGGCCAGGCTGGTCTGGAACTCCTGACTTTCTGATCTGCCCACCCTGTCCTCCCAAAGTGCTGGGATTACAGGCATAAGCCACTGCGCCCAACCTCTGAGCTGCCTTGTCAAACCACAACTCCATATTCATGTCTGGGTCTCATATTTGATAGCCTAATGAGCCATTTAGAAAACCCTCATTGCCCCTAATCAGACCTCAAAATTCCTAGATTTTACACAGCCGATGAGGGGAGATAAACAGCCTTCACCTCTTCCCCACGCCTTGTTGAAAGAGGGCTGCTAACAGGCTCCAGGGCCTGTGGGTAGGTCCTTTAACACCTGATCTAGGCTAATCCAGGGAGGAAGAGAGAAGCAAAGGGCTATTGTCTTTTTGATACACCATCCTCAAGCCAGCCTGCCTCAGAGGTGTCTAAGAAAAGAAAGCACAGCTGGGGCAAGGTGGCTCACGCCTGTAATTCCAGAACTTTGGAAAGCAGAGGCGGGCAGATCACGAGGTCAGGAGTTCGAGACCAGCCTGGCCAACATGGTAAAACCCTGTCTCTACTAAAAATACACAAATTAGCCAGATGTGGTGGAGGGCGCCTGTAATCCCAGCTACTCGGAAGGCTGAGGCAGGAGAATTGCTTGAACCCGGGAGGTGGAGCTTGCAGTGAGCCAAGATCGCGCCATTGTACTCCAGCCTGGGCAACATGGTAAGACTTCATCTCAAATAATAATAATAAGGAAAAGGAAGCACAGTTTGGGCACGTTGGCTTATGCCTGTAATCCCAGCACTTTGGGAGGCTGAGGCAGGTGGATCACCTGAGGTCAGGAGTTCGAGACCCGCCTGGCCAACGTGGTGAAACCCCATCTCTACTAAAATTACAAAATTAGCCAGTCCTGGTGGTGCACACCTGCAATCCCAGTTACTCAGAGGCTGAGACAGGAGAATCGGTGGAACCCAGGAGGCAGAGGCCGCAGTAAGCTGGAGATCGTGGTACTTCACCCCAGCCTGGGCGACAGAGTAAGACTCCCTCGAAGAGAGAGAGAGAGAGAGAGAAAGGGAAAGGAAACGAGACACATTTGCCTGAGATCATAGACCTCTTATTCGGTGTCAATAAAGGCAACTAACTCAGCCCAGAGGGTTGCAGAAAGCGTCCAAAGGAAGCCGAGGAGCTGCAAGCAAAGGGAGCGTGAAGGCGCCGTGTGTGCCAGGACCTGGAGGTCAAGAGGGCACCTACTTCCTGAGAGTTGGGTCCGTTCCCACGGCTGCAGAACCCTCATCATGGTGACAGGCTCCCGAATCTGTGTCCCCTGCCCTGGCCTCTCCCCTGAGTACCAGACCTAGCTCCATGGATGTGTAACTTGACGTCCTGCCACTCAACATACCAATTCCTGACATCTTTTCTTTCCCAAACTGTTCTTTCTCCCCCATTTTCCCACTTTCTCAGGTCAAACATCTGACTTCAGAGCCTATGGGTTCAATCGCCCCACATAAATTTCCAAGGAATCAAAGAATCCCCAGTCCCCCAAGGATAGGACTGACATAACAGAGGGAGAAAGACAGCGCCCTGGAGGGAGGAGGTGGGAGATGGGTGAGCAGAAAGGTGCCAGAGTCAGGTGTCTGAAGCGTGTTCCCTCCCAGGACACCTCCCAAAAACTTTCTTGGAGTCTGCTAAACTCACACAGGTCTCGTGTGACTACTGTGAATAAATGTTTTTGTGGTTGTTACTGCTGTAAAAACAATTAATTTTAATTAAAAAAATCCATTGACGAGTATAGTTTGTAAACTAAGAAGTGAAAATAATATTAGTGATTTTTTTTTTTAAGATGGGGTTTCACCATGTTGGCCAGGCTGGTCTTGAACTCCTGACCTCAGGTGATCCACCCACCTCGGCCTCCCAAAGTGCTAGGATTACAGGCGTGAGCCACCGCGCCCAGCCAATAGTGATTTTGTTTGAGACAGAGTCTTGCTCTGTGGCCCAGGCTGGAGTGCAATGGTGTGATCTTGGCTCACTGCAACCTCTGCCTCCGAGATTCAAGTGATTCTCCCACCTCAGCCTCCCGAGTAGCTGGGATTACAGGCATGTACTAATTTTTGTAATTTTTAGTAGAGATGGGGTTTTGCCATGTTGGCCAGCCTGGTCTCAAACTCCTGACCTCAGGTGATGCACCTGCCTCGGCTTCCCAAAGTGCTGGGATTACAGACATGAGCCACCACGCCTGGCCAATAATAACAAATTTTAAAAATATGATATGCTGCAGGTCATAAATATCCTAATAGGAGTCAGAGCTCTAGAGGCAGAAAAGTCAGGAGTTGGCAGAAATTCCAGTGAGGACTTGAGACCACCTCAGGAATAGGGTAGAGGAGGAGGAGGAGGAGGAAGGACATTGGGGGAAATTTTATTGAAATCATAAGAGGCAAAATGGGCCCCAGATGGCATCTGCTTTGCACAGAAGTAAAGGAGTAAGGAGTAGTATTGGAAATGGGATGCTAGTAATTGGTACCAGAGGTCCGGAAATCCGCACTGCCAGCTGGAGAGAGAAAAGCAACCTTGACACCCAACAAAAGGCAATACCGGTTATTCTCTGCGTGTATATATGCATGTGTGTGATATATATCAGTGTGTATGTGTGTGCATATATATGTGTGTACGTATATGCATATTGGTGCAGGTGCTCAAAAATATGTGTTGGATGGATGCGTGGATTGGTGGATGGATGGATGAATGAACACATCGACGGATGGGTAAGTGGATGGATGGATAGGTGGTTGGATGGATGGATGTGACAATGGGTGGATGGGTAGATGGATGGGTAGATGGATAGATGGAGGGGTGGGTGGATGTGTGGATGGATAGATGGGTGGTTGGATGGATGTGTGGATGTGTAGATGGGTAGATGGATGGGGGGGTGAATGGAGGGTAGGTGGATGGGTAGGTGGATGTCTGGAGGGTAGGTGGGCAGGTAGGTGAATGGATGGAGGGTAGTTGGGTAGGTAGCTGGACGGGTGGATGGAGAGATGGGTGGATGCAGAGATAGACGGAGGTACACCAACTATTGCTGTCTTCCAGCCCTCAGGTCAACTCTCTTTTGCCTCAAGACTGGCAGCACTCCCGCCTTCCTTTCTCCTCCCTCCGGCGTCCTCCTCTTCCCCACGGCAAGTAAATGCTGTACCCCAGCTCGCCTGGGCTTGCGCTCATGGACAAATATTCTGGGACATTTGCAGTCCTACCCTGCCACCTACAGGGAGTTCTGTGGTACTGCAGAGAGGAGTCCCCATTTGACTTCGATTCAGGGCAGCGTCACAATCTCACCTTATTCATAAAGAGAAACGCAGCACTCACAGTGTTTGGCAAGGACTCGTCAAAGTCCACGGGGCACTGGGATCTGGTTTCGGCTTAGAATCTTCCTTCAAGGGATGAGAACACTGGGCTAGTTCTGGCACTCTGAGCCCAGAGCTGTTAGGCAGGGAGTGCAGGCACACTGGGGAGAGCAGGAGAAGGAAGGAAGGGGGGCGAAGGAAGGGGGGCGAAGGAAGGGAGGGAAGGGAGGGGAGGGGAGGGAGGGGAGGGAGGGGAGGGGAGGGGGGGAAGGGAGGGGAGGGGAGGGAGGGGAGGGAGCGGACGGGAGAGAGCAACCAGAACGTGCCAAAGACCAC
>CAUYQU010025063.1:0-24633 GCA_963574635.1 Cheracebus regulus
TGACTGTTTTTTAAGAAGTCTCCCAGGGAGCCACTGAAAATACCTTCTTCCTAGAGAACCTAGAAACCATCATTCTCAGCAAACTGACACAAGAACAGAAAATCAAACACCACATGTTCTCACTCATAGGCGGGTGTTGAAGAATGAGAACACATGGACACAGGGAGGGCAGCATCACACACTGGGGTCTGTTGGTGGGGGCTGGGGGAGGGACAGTGGGAGGTGGGAGGTTGGGAGGGATAACATGGGGAGAAATGCCAGATATAGGTGATGGGAGGGGGGATGGAGGCAGCAAACAACCTTGCCATGCATGTACCTATGCAACAGTCCTGCATGATCTGCATATGTACCCCAGAACCTAAAGTATAATAAAAAAATAAATTTTAAACATAAAGTAAAAGTCACTGTTTATCTCCTGTATGAAGTTTTAAATTAATTGGTTTAAAAATAATAAGACCTTAAATCAAATGTTTTGTCAGAGAAGTGAAACACATAATGCTTTTTATTTAGTTTGCGTGACTTGAGTAATCTTTGGGAAATAAACAGTTTTAAAAATTATCTGTAAAATACAAATGTCTTCAAAATATAAGCATACAGTCTAAATTATGTTGAAACATTAGATTTGCTAAATGCTTTAAGGTCATAAACTTCTTCTTTGGCTTTTGAAAATTGTTTAACTTGCCTGCTTTCCAGCTAGGTAAGACCTGGGGACATGTGGAGAGGCCACACCCCTCGCTATGCTGTAAATAGACCTTATCAGAACATAACTTACCAGGTTTTAGGTTAAAATTAAAATTGCTAAGAGTTGTCATTATAACATGCAATTAAGACTAATAGAAAGAGTTTTACATGCCAGGTGTGCAAGAACAGTAGAATGTGGGAATTTTTTGTAAAATGCTATAAAAGGTTTTTACTTCTTTAAAATTTCTCAGTCATCATTTTGGCAAAATAAATAATTTATGGTAATCTGGAACTCCAAAATCAAACTCCCATTTCAAAATTGTCTTTCCTAATGCCTGGCTTTTTGGATGGATCAGAGGGTCCTGAACACATCCAGAAAAGAGGTAAATAGGATTATTTGACATGTTTAGGTGCATGGAATTGCCAGAATGATGTTCAATATTCTTCACATTATATTTTTGAGAGTAATACCAATTCATTCTATTTTCCTGCTTTTTTGTTTGCCTTGTAAATTTTTACTGGATATCCAACACTGTACATTTTGTCAGTTGCTATATATTTTGTATTTCTACATATAATCCTATGCTTAATACTGAAATGCATTTATGTTGCTTGGAAAGGTTTGATTCTTTCAAGTTTGCTTTTAAAATTGTTAGCGAGAACAGGAGCGTCTTTTGGCCTATGGCTAATTTTTCTCTACTACTGCAGGAAATCAGTTTTGATTATTCTACCAAATGCACCATGAATTATGTAGTTTTCCAATTTAGCTAGTTGGAACACAAACTATTCCTACCATCATGTGATCTCCATGGATGGTTACATCTGCTCTCTCTCTCTCTTTTTTTTTTTTTTTTTTGCCTCTAGCCTTGGGTAGTTTTCTCATGCATTTATGTGCTGACCTGTACTCAGATGAAGACTCAAAGGAGATACTTGTCCATCTCCCGCACCCTTTCTCTATTAAGGGCTCTGTCTATTTCTGGGACTTTGTCATATAACCTCTAGCTGCCTTGGATGTAGACTTCCAGCTGTGTCTTCTCAACTCAAAGGAACCTGAAGGTTATTCCTGGATTCTCCTTCTTTCGGCTGAGACATAAATCTCTCCAAGTAGTAAGCTTAGCAAATTGTAGGAATTATGTCATTTGTCCCCATCTCTCAGGGATCACTGTCTTGTGCAACCTAGTGTCTAATTTCTGTTCATAGCATTTCATGCAAGAATATAAGTATGATTTGTTACTTCATCTTGGCTGAAAAAATAAATTTTATAATTTAATATAAAACCTTTAGCCTTTCAGGCATTACGAAAAGAAATATAATAAAATTAAACCCCGTGCTACTTAGGAAAAAATTAGAATGATGATAATATTGTAATAAACTTATCAATAGACAATTGTTCTTTCCTGTGGTAGCAGGTTATAACCAGGAATGCAGTCTCAGACACATATTTTAGGCTTCAAGAAATAACACTGAGCTAGCATTATTATTTCTACATATAAAATAAATATAATAGGATACAGCTCAAAATTGTTCAACCCAGTTCACTTTGGCTTATAAACGCAAATTTTCTGGAAGCAATATCAGTACTGATGGCACACGCACACACCACACCATTTCATGAGCGGTCCCATCAGTCCGTGTCACTCATTCACATTACTTGCCAATAATCAATGTTGTTCCTGTGTGAATGCATATAATATTCACAAAATACAATTTTGATAATGTCTTACAGGCATGTGTGCATATACACACACACACACACACACACAGAAGCATTGTGGTTCAAAATGTAAAAATATTTAAGTCAGAAAGAGTAACTATGTGATGTGTTAAAGCAAACTAAATATTTTTTGAGAGGGATTCTGTACTTCTATATTTAAGTCCTTGTAGATGAACTGTAACCTAGCTTAATAGACAAGATTGTAAACCTAATTTAGAAGTATGTGCCTTTAATGGTAACTAAATTGTGGCCAATCCCAGCGGCCATGCATCAACCACTCATAGACTGCTGAGTGTTCAAACTGTGTTCAAATAAGGCAAATGCCAACCTGTAACCAATCCAGCTGTTTCTGTACCTCACTGCCAATGGATGTGTGTATCTTTCCTTTTATTGTCTATAAATCTTGTTTCACCACATGGCTGTGCTGATTTTTCTGTGAGTCTGCTGTGATTCTGTGGGTTGTCTGACTCACGAATTGTTCAATGCTCAATTAAACTCCTTTAAATTTAATTCAGTTGAAGTTTTTCTTTTATCGGAGGTGACAGTTGTGTCAACTAACTTGATTGTGGGAGTCATTTCCCAAAATATATGCATATCAAATCATCACACTGTACACCTTAAACACATAATTTTGCCAACTATACCTGAATAAATATGAAAATTTTAATATATACATTTTAAGTATATACTCATAATGTATGCCTATGATCTCAAAGTACTATAAAAATAGTTGATATTTGCAAAAGAAAATGCTAAGTGAATATGGTATATGCTATATATACTAATATATGTAGTATTTATGCTTAGGATTTCTTTTGAAAATATCAACTATTTTTATAGTACTTTGAATCTATCTTTTTCCACAGAAGAATATTTATATAAAACTGACTAAGAAAGATAGTCCCAACTTGAGAAGCAGATGTACTGTTAAATAATAATGATGATAATATAGCCCTACTTACTTACAACTTTTCTTCAAGGGAGATTGATTTGAACTTCATGAGACTATAACATTATTAATGGTGATTTAAATTCCATTAAGCAGTAAAGTATCTGGACACTTTCAATATAGTCAAATGAGTGCAGTATGACCTTCTTAATTGCAGTCTAAAGTATGGAAACACACTTAAATTGGCTCATAGGACCACTGCAGACAAGATTTAAGAAGTTTGAGAGACACACAAAAAAATTGCTGAAAATTTGGAAAAAAGAAAATATTCTCTAGTATTTAAAATGTGAAAAAGATAATTTCCTATGTATATTTCAGTGTAAATCAGTGACTTTGCTTTCAATACCTGAAGAAAAAAATAACATTAAAAATGAACTTTGACAGAACTACCTCTTCAGCACATTAGCATAGTAATCACTCTAAGAATAATCACTCTGGTTCAGTATTGGAACATGAAAAAGTCAAAAATGAGTCATTAAAAACCCTACTATTTTCCTTTTTGAGAAAATCAATCAGGTTAGACATTTTGAAAAGGCATGTAACTTAGGGTTTCTGATTTTTAATAAGATATTTAATAAACTTTTAAGTCATTCTGTGTGTGTGTGTGTGTGTGTGTGTGTGTGTGTGTGTGTGTAAAAGAGGTAGATGTGAAATAATGATAGATTTGGTAGATCTAAAACTTTTGAGCAGTTATGTCTCCTAAAATTGACATGTTTAATTTGGAAAGAAGTTCAGACTCTGTTATTCATCTTTTCCTATTTCATGACATATAAGCATCCTAAATAAGAGAAAACTTGTAGCTTTTAGCTCTTATGTGTAATAGAATTTACACAATGTACCTTATTTGATACATGATCATTTTTGTCCTAGCTCAATTATGTCTTTTTTCTTCATCAGTCTCTATACAGGGAAATGGATATCTTTGTGGTTGTTAAAGAGACACAAACCTTTACACAGCAGTGTTTTATGCTGGAATAAAGAAAGGGGGCCAAAGGGCTTTCTGTTTTCCAAACCATTCGTTATCAGAAAAGAAAATCTTGCACAGAAACTCCCAGAAAACTTTTTATGTCTCATTGGCCAGAAGAGAATCATATGCCTCTCCTAAACCATGAAATGCCAAATTAGGACTTTGATATGGTTTGTTTAGACAATTATGATTGATATTCTAGGTTTGGGCATGCAGTCAACTAAAAGAAAATAAAAGTGAGTTCTGCTAGGGTGAAGTGAACAGATATTGGGTGTCTTATAAGCAAGCAGCAATATCTGTCATAATTAAACACATTCTAATAATGTAACAGTTAAAGGGATAGTTACTATTTTGGATACTTAAATCAAGATTTAAAAAGCTCCTGAAAGCTTGAAATAATAGATTAAAATTTAAGTAAAAGAAAAGGCGTAAATAACTGTAGAATATTTACATTTCACTATTTACATTCAACTACCTTGAGAGTCAATTTGCTTAAAACTACTTGAAATGAGAAGACACATGTGATTTTGTTTGACTAACACATTCATTGAAATTAATTATTAAGATTAAATTGAAACCTAATACAATGTAAGATTGTATTTATAGCATCATTTCCATCTTATATTGCTTAAACTCCAAACGAGGCTAGATTGTAGCTAGAATATTGTTTCCCATCTTGGGATACATTATAAAGAGGTGCTATTTTTCAAATGAAGCACAAACTGAGAAGAACATCCAAGAAAACTAGAGAAAAAGAAAATATTCTAAAAGCTGAAGGCATTTAAAGAGAAGAGAGAAGACCCAACATTTTGTGACAACTATCTCCAAATTTAGAAAGACTTTCATTTGGAAGAAGAATTAGGGTTTGTTTGTTTTTTTTCTTAATTCCTCCTGCATGGCTTTTACTGAGCTCTTCCTCTGTTAGGGCACCATGAAAACTCGGGACATTTCATAGTGTTTGAGGATTAAATCATAAATTTATTCCCTTCATAAACACTGATTAAGAGAATAGTATTCATGAATTGCATTTTTTCACTGATTTTTCTTTCACACTGAAAAGTGTGATGCACACTGTTCACAGTTTAGAACATAACATGAGCTCAGTCGATATTAAGCACTATTTTAATCAAATAGTGCAGATGGGAAAAGTTACCCATAGAGAAATTTTTGACTTAATTTTTGAAGAACATCTGGACAAAGTTCATTGTTGAAGATTGCACTTGGTTGCCTGGCACGACAGTAAGTAGCCTGTTTATTACAAAACCGGAAAAACACTAAGTATTTATTCATTCATTTATTTAACAAATGTTACCCAACTGCCTATGCATTTGGCTCTGTTCTATATATTGATGTTACAGCTATAAAGAGGAAAAAACAAATTCCTGGCCCTCTTACAGCTTGTATCATAGTGAAGAGAAAAGATACAAATAAAACAAAATGTGTCATATAGTGTTAGTGCTATAAAGATGAATAAATGAGTAATAGTTAATTCCAGGGGTGCTATTAGGTAGGGACAGGAATCCAAACATTCTGTTATGAGACAAAGAGAAAAATAAGAAAAAGAAATGGAAAGAAAACACAAGATAATATGAACAGAAACCCAAATAGCATGAGCATAAGTAATGTGCAAAGTGGGTTCTGTGGTTTGAATGTTCGTGCCCTGCAAACTTCCTGTTTATACTTAATTGCCAACATAACAAGATTAAGAAGGGGCCTGTAAAGGGGGCTGTTTGCCTTTAGGAAAGCGCTTTCAGGAGCGGGTTTGCTTTTGAGCAGTCTTGCCCTCCCTGTTCTTTCTCCTTACCCCACGGGATAACATCGTACAAAGTCCCTTACCAGATGCCAGAGCTATATGCTCTGAAACTTCCCAGCCTCCAGAACTGTGAGCCAAATACATTTCTGTTCATTATCCATTACCCAGTCTGTGATATTCTGTCACAGCAACCCAACATGTAATAAGACAGTGGGAAAAAAGCATTCCAATCTAGAGGCCTTGAAGAGTGTGCTTAATATGTTCAAAAACCAGCAAAATAAGCAAGGTGAAACACAGTAGGAAAGTAAGTCAGCCAGGTGGCCTGAGTCTAGACTATGAAAGTCTTTGAAGTCCTTACTAAGGGTATAGATGTCACTTTATTTAGCTAATGGATTCTCTCTCTGTGAAAAAAAATCCAATTCATGAATACTGTTCCCTTAATCACTGCTGCAAAGGGAAAGAATTCATTAACTAGCTGAATAACTAACCACATAATCATTCAATGCTTTCTATCCCATGATATTCTATATCTTGCTGGCCACTTTATAGAGTCCAAATATGCAATCTTGTTTATCACCTGAAGATTCTCATTAAATCTGCAATTTCTTTCCATAGTCAGTGCTATAATATGAATGTTTATTTCCTCCTAAAATTCATACATTGAAAGGTAATCACTAATGTGAAGGTATTCGAAGGTGGAGTGTTTGGGAGGTGATTGTCATGAGGACAGAGCCCTCATGAATGGGATTTGTGTCCTTATAAAGGAGACCCCAGAGAATGTCTTGCCTCTTCCCAGCTGTGAGAACACATTAAGAAGAAAGCCTCGGTGAATCAGAAAGCAGGCCCTCACCAGATATCAGATCTCTCAGTGCTTTGCTCTTGGACTTTGTAGCTTATAGCATTATGAGAAATAAATTATCTATTATTTATAAGCTACGCAGTTTGTGATATTCTGTTACAACAGCCTCAATGGACCAAGACAGTCGGTCACACTGCATTTATGACAGGGCATATGGTTCGATATCTATAATTTCTTATTTTTAAGTCAAGGGACTTTAGACATGCAATTCTAAAATGCAGTTTCAATAATTAACATCTATGAATTCATTTTAACCAAAAAGAAAACAAAAATGAGGTTTAGATCTATATTTTTAAAATGTATCCCTTCACTTCCTCTGCTGGATTTGTTGCTAAGTCCCCCTGGCAACATGATGTACTGTGAAGCTCAGGATGAACAATTGCCATAAACAGAACAAGGACAGGAAAGTTAGCAAAGAGAGGATTCTGTAGCTGCAAAAACGCTTCGAGGTGTTCCTCTGGCCCTATGTGCTTATAGCTGGCTACAGAATCACAGCAGCCTAAAGCCCTCCAGGAGGAAGTGTCAAAGGAGCTTTACTGAGGTTGCCCGCAAGTCAAAAACAAAATTTTTCTCTCATAGAAAAATTATTACTGGGATCCATCTCACTGAAAATGCCAAATGTTGAGAATTAGGAAGTTTAGCCATTGTAGAGAAATGGTGTGCACTCAGGTCCAGGGATGGAAGTTGATGCCAATGAGATGCATTAAGCAAAATTTAGATGCATGGTAATCGTGGATTGGATGTCTGCTCCGGAGGTGTTCACTAGATGATCTCATAAATTAATTGGGTTGAATATTCCCGGAGGTTGATCGAGAGCAATAGTTCTCAAACTTTAGCATGTGTCAGAATCACCTGGAAAACTTGTTAAACGTAGATTGCTGGGCCCTGTTCCTACAGTTTCTGATAATTAGGTAAGGGCTGGGCTGGATAATTTGCATTCCTAACATATTTCCAGGGTTTGAAATGTTACTGAATCAGCAACTACTAGTTGGAAGCACTAATCTATGGACAATTACTCAAGAAACTGAAAATTTGTCCTAAATAAAATATATTTATTCACTCAACTGTTTTATTTAGTGGAGGTTAGGAGACTGGATATTATAATTACTTGCTTTAGATCTAAGATTTTTCAATGGAAACTTTAGTCTGACTTTTTTAAATGATATTATTGTGATGGCTAACATTTATAGAGACTAGAATTTACCAGGAAATTTATAGGTAACAGAATTATTTAGTACTCACAACAATCTTAAAAGGCATTTCTATCCCATTTAATAGGTGAAAAAAGAGTTTATACCAGCTTGTAAGATTACAAAGCTGCTGAGCGGCAAAGACGATATTAGAATCTGAATCCTACTTATTTTCCTTACGGCAGGGTTTTTCAGAATTTAATGTGCATATAAGGCATCTGAGAATCTTGTTAAAATGCAGACTTTGGTGATCATACAATCAGTATATAATGGCAAAAAGTCATCAATATTATGATAATATTTTAGATGAACTAATATACTAATCCCAGTATTACTTGTATAATTTTAAAAGGTAGTACATAAGGTGTGAAAATATTTATGCCACCAAAATAAACTGTGTATAGCTCATGTGAATTGAGTTTTGAAAAAACTATAATCTTTCAGTTTTATCAGACAAAAAATGGAAAACATATAATTTATCTTTTGTGGTTAATAGAAAAGAATATTCTGTTTTTAGTTAAGGCTAAGGAATTCAGCCCTTAAGTCTCAGTATGCAATGAAAATAGGAATGGGGCCAAGATTGATGACTCATGCCTGCAATCACATAACCTTGGAAGGCCAAGGTGGGAGGATTGCTCGAGGCCAGGAGTTTGAGACCAGTCTGGACAACCTAACAATACCCTGTCTCTACAAAAATAAAAATAAGTGTGGCACGGTGGTGGATGCCTGCAGTCCCAGCTGCTTGGGAGGCTGAAGTGGGAGGATTGCTTAAGCCCAGAAACTTTAGGCTATAGTGAGCTATGATCGTGCCACAGCACTCCAGCCTGGGCAACAGAGCAAGACCCCATTGCTAAAAATATAAAAATAAAAAATAAAAATAGGAATGAGGGAATGTGTTCTCTTTCCAAGGTCCACAAGGAGACATAGTTTTATGGGCAAGAATTTCCCAGCGCTGTGCCCTACTCCCATCTCTCTCCATCTGGGAGATCTAACAGTTTATGTTTAAATTTCGCGGGCTCGGGAAGAAACTAAGAGTCAATCACTCCAGCGGAAGGTCTAAGGAACTCCTTTCATTGGCCAGGGGTCTTAGAGACGGTGGGGGTTCCTCCCAGGTTAAAGGTCCCCTTCTTCCACACCCCTTTGGACTCCATGCTTGGGTCCCCTTCCACCAACACTCCCTTCGTGGAAGCCATAGTTCTCTCTCCTGGATTTCCCTTCTGGAGTCCCCCTCCACACTCTCTCCTGGAAGCCTGTCTTCCCCGCCTAAACTCCATCTCTCTCTAATCCCTTCCACTCAGTGTGGAAGCTGCTTTCCTCTCCTGGATTCCATCTGTCTGGATTCTCTCACTCAGTGTGAGAGTTAGCTGTTTCTTTCTCTCTTCTTCTCCTTTTTCTCTTTCTTTACCTAAATAAAATCATTTTCTGCAAACACTTTTGAGTCCAGCATTTACTTTTACGAGCGCACTGCACCATGGTCTCCTCTCCCATTCTTGGGGAGTGATAGACCAAGAACCTGGAGAAACATCCTCTCAAGGGAACTGAGGGCTCCCCTGAACCCCAACACTTTTACCACTATTTCTGGCAGATGGTTTAATTCTTGGTACTTGAGCATGCAATAAAAACCTATTGAATGAAATAACAAACTGCTGTATAAGAAGCAAGAGGAAAAGATTCATGAGCCCATAACACAAGGCATTTCAATATTTTATCAGAGAACAGATGACAGTAGGCGGAAAGTCAGGAGGAGGCAGAAGAAACACAATCTCTTTTGTCCATATGTGTATTTCATTTACCGTCCCCCCAACCAGTCCACATGTAACATATGCAACACTGACACATGGTACAATACATATTTTAAGGCATGTATTAGGAAGAAGGAATCAACAATAGCATTAGGTGATTATGTGCCACTATTTGAATGTCATAACTCCATAGCAAAACTATGAGGCACTTTTTCATATGCACTTTACTTGTGGGGAAAGTAAGCTCAGAAATGTAAGTCACTTGCTCAAGTTCCATCCACAATGAGTGGCACAGCCAGGGTTTTGGCTCTGTGGTCTGACTCAAAAGTATTCCATCCTTTCAGTATTAGCTTTTTCTGACATTTTCCATAATGTTAAAGGCTTAAGAACAGACTTTACATTTGATGATTATGAGGTGTAGAAATCTTCAGAGAAGGAAAAGTGGCTTTGTTGGAGTCGTTGTAATGCCTTTTTTATTCCAGTAGCTAGAGAAGTGAAGAACAATCACCAAGGAAAGATTGGCTGTCAAGGGATGGGAAACTCAGCACCGTGTCTGGAGATAAGCAAGTTGTTGCTGACATTGTTGATTTTATTTTTTTGATTTTTATTTTTTTAAGGTCAGACAGACCTGAGTATGTTAAATTCTTAGGAAGATGTCAGAATGAAGGGGAAGAAGGGAAAATTTAAAGTACATAAGAGAGAGGGTAATTGATAGATCACAGTCACATAAAAGCATAGGAGTCATATCCATAGTATGATTAGGTTTTTGATAGGAAAAAAGAATGTTCCTCTACAGAAATAAGAGAAGGACTTAAGAATAGTATAGAGCTGTTAACGATTCAGGAAAGTCAGAAGATGAGAACGCTAAGTCCATGACAAGTGGAGGTGATGGTCTGGGGAGATCAGATAGCAGTGGAAAAAGAAGAGAGTCAAGGAGGTGGATTACAGATTGGAGTAAAAACATTCTTCAAGGACTGGAAGCCACAGGAACCAGGCACAGTGGGGATATTTTAAGGATAAAGTTAAATGGATGTGTTTGGTCATTTCAGGTTGAAGATCATATGTATCCAGTGAGACTGAGGTTATTTCTGAGAAAACATCAGTTGGTTTTACAGAGAATTGACTGAACAATGTGATTTTGATGAGTTTATCAAAGTCTAAAATTGTGGTCTTGTATGTCCAGAAAGTAGCGTTTATCAACACAACTAACGATGATCAGCCAAGTATGAAAATAGGTACAGAGAGAGTTATCCATTTCTGGAACCTGGAATGCTCACATATACTGTTCTTATTAGAGCTCAATATGTAGGTATCTGGTAAAACTAATAAGGAGAAATATACAGGTTGGAAGTGGGGAGCTTAGGGACTTAAAGAAATAGCAGTATTTAAAAATAGCCATTGACAGGAAAGGACAAGAGACTTGACCAAATGTAAGTAAAGTATAGTTTATCAATAGTTTAACTCAACCACATTTCCAGAAAAAACATCCCAAATTTTGAATGCTCTTTGATTGCTTCTGTAGTTAAATATGACTATACATTCCTAAAAGTAATTAATAACAAATTTTGCATTATTTTGTTATCTTTGTATTTGGACAGTAAGCCCCAGGAGATATGTATTGCATAAAAATTAGTGTCTTGCCTTAAAATGGTACAAACTAAATTTAACTAAACCAAATCATACAGTACATTCATTGGAGAAGCTAATTATGTTACAATATTTTCTCAAGAATCACTTTGTGAAGCAAATATATACATATGATATGTTTATATATATTATATATGTAAATATATTATATACATATTATAGATATGCAAATAAATACCATGTAATACATTTTTTATAAATACAAGTTTTATATAGTAAACATTTATTCTGAGTGGGTCATACATGCTATGGGGTATATTAACTAAGAATCTTTTTAACAATAGTTTTTGGTGTTTTCATATTGATTATTCAGTTATCATTTATATTTCCAGTATGTAGAAGTAAAGAAGGTAATATAAATGTAATAAAGTTATTTGATTTTCTCTAAAATGTTATGATAAATAGCATTTTTGATAGCAAAGTTATAGCACATTATATTTTAAGATATAATTTGCATTCAACCCACATGAAAGCTTTAGAAATCCATTCCATTTGAAAATTAATTATTCCCGTCCTCAGTACAGCCTTTGACAATGTAAGAAACAGTTGGATTCATTCTAATTTGCTTCAAGTAGTGGTAATTAGAGAGGGTGTGAAGAACAGCTCTCTGCTCAATTCTATCTAATTATTTTAAGACACATATTAAACCTCTTAGGAAAGCAAATGCTTTGAGTCCACTACCTCCAACCCTCTGGAAATACAAAGTAACATGCTCTTTCCCTATTTCAGTTATTTACAGAGAAATAGGTCACTGAGGAGCCACTGCAGATTTTCAGAGGACCCATTTTTGAGAGTCTTTTAAAAGTGAAAACATCACACAGACTAAAACTCTCTGATGATTTTCAGAAGTTTTCCTACCAAATCATATCTTATCTTGTTATTAGTGTGACATTATGTAGGACATAATGTTCATTCTTGATTAATTTAACTTGGTGTCCAATTCAGTCCAGCCTAGTGAAATAAACTCCAATCTGGATTTTTCTGTCATCTTTGTGCCCAGTTTTAGATCATGTGCAAATATGAGGACAATGTCTTGACTGTCATCACCCTCTTCATGGCACCAGCACAGAAAAAGTCCAAGGCCTGTGACACGTTACTAGAGACTTTCAGTCATGCTGAGCAGGTGTCAATAGCCAGTTCTTACTGGGGCTTGTTGACCACTGAGTTCCAGTTTCACCTAACACTGGATTGATTGCTCACCATTTTATCCAAATTTATGTATTAGAAGAGTCACAACATGCTTCCATAGTACTTTTGTATGCATGTGGACTAACCAATCAGTAAAATTAGTAAAAGACCACAAGTAAAAACTGAAGAGGCAGGGAATAGAGGTGGGATAAGACGAGCCTGGAAACTGGGCTTTAGACTCCAATACATAAGATATTACAGAGCAGTGACATTTTGGTAAGGGTTATTACATGTCCTTCTGGAATCCGGTAATTGTGGTAACCAAAATAATGGCCCGCCAAAGATGTCCTTATACCAATTCCTAGTATCTGTGAATCTGTTACCTTGCATAGCAAAACACATTTTGCAGATGTAATAAAACCATGGAACTTAAAGTAGGAAAATTAGCCCAAATTATTTGGGTGGGCTTAAGTGTATCCCATAAGCACTTGAAATCAGAGAACAGTCTCTACCTCGAAGAAGAAGGCTGAAGAGAAATGCAGCAGAAAGAGAATCAGAGCAGTTACAAGAATGAAAATGATTTGACATGCTGGCTCTGAGATGCAGGGCCCACTTGCAAGGATGCTTCTTCCTATCTCCTGATAAGGAAGACCTCTAGCTGCCAGCCAGCGAGAAGATGTGGGGACCTCTGTCCTACAACCATAAGGAACTAGATTTTTGTCAACAAACTGAAGGAGCTAGGAAGCAGATTCTTCTCTAGAGCCTTTCAAGGCAACATCATGACTTCAGCCTTGTGAAATCCAAAATAGAGAAACCAACTGTGTCAACAATAACTTCCTGACCTGCAGAACTGTGAGATCATAAATTTATGTTGCTTAAAAGTGCTAAAGGTGTGTGGCAATAATAAAAAACTCTAATTAATATCATTGTTAATAACTTTTATGTAAAGTTTGGTTAATTTTTTAAGTAAGCAAAATGACAATAGTGATTTCTGCAAGTGAATTTTTCACTTAATCCCATTAAATTTATTCATTGTAATTTTGATGTTACATGATTATTGGTTGAATCTCAATTTTTACTTGTGAACATTATATATGGACAATATTTGGCAGCCTAATTCATGAACAAGTGTTTTCACTCATCTCAAATTTTTACAGAAATAGAGGAATAGAAATTAAATACTTTGGTTTATCTTGGTCAGATTTCCTAAGTAAATGCTAAATTGAGTTAAAGTGTTCTTCATTTAATATCAGGACATCTGGGTTCTTCAGTGACTTTAAATTAAATAAGGCAGTGTCCTTGAGCAATTCCATTTACTCCCAGGATTAGAGGTTTATTGTCTGTTAAACAGGAGAATTCATAAAAATCATCTGCAGGACCCTTGCCAGACATGAGTCCTGTGGTTCGGGGAACAGTGCACTGAGGGACAGGTGGAGATTGACTGTGGGAGCTGGAGATGGGGAGACAGTTCCTGTTTTATCTTTCTCAGAGAATTGTTTGGAGGACAAAAATGATAACAAAAATAATTTTTCCTCTCTACCTGCAAGTGCTTTCCATCTGGGATTAGCTCTGAATTCATCTGGGCTACCCAGGTGCTTACTTCCTATCCCATTGTCTTTCCTGGACTACAGGTTCCTCCATATGTTGTATATCTTCCTTTAGGATCTGAAAAAATTTTAACATTTGTTTAAAAATAGCAAAGCAAATGCAAGTTCTGATATTATACTTCTGTCAGTCATTCATTCACATTTTACATTACTTCCAAATTTTTTATCTCTATATTGTTTTAAAAATCTTTTAGGACATTTTGTTGCATTTTAAAATACTTTGTTTTATTCTAGTAATAACAACTATGCTGAGCCAGGCATAGTAGTTAATAATATTTTTGGTTAGCCATTTAATGTCTGTTTTAAGAAATTCCATTACTGAGTATATACCCAAGGGAATACAAATCATTCTACCATGAAGACACACACACGTGTATGTTCATCGCAGCACTGTTCACAATAGCAAAGACATGGAATCAGCCTAAATACCCATCAATGGTAGATTAGATAAAGAAAATGTGGTATATATACACCATGGAATATTATGCACCCGCAAAAGAAGAATGGGATCATATTCTTTGCATTTGGAAGATGGATGGAACTGGAGGCCATTATTCTTAGCAAACTAATGCAAGAACAGAAAACCAAATACCACATGTTCTCACTTTGATGTGGGAGATAAATGGTAAGAACACATGAACATGAAGAGGGGAGCAACACACACTGGGGACTACCTTTCTTCCCACTGAAGGGCAGGAAGAGAGAGAGGAGCCGAGAAAATGACTATTGGGTTATAGGCTTAGTACCTGGGGGGCAAAATAATCCATACAACAAAACTGCAAATGTACCCCTGATCCTAAAATAAAAGTATTTAAAAAAATGCTCAGTTGCATTTCATCATCAAATATACATTGCTACAAATTTGCTTAACATTTATGCTGTGAAAATAAATAACTATGTTAAGTTAAACAAAGGTAAGTAAAATTAAATGATCTCAAATGTCTGAGTCACTTTAATGTTTGAAAACGAAACAATTGTAGAATGTTATTAATTAAATGCATATATTTTGTGTAATATAATAGGTTGCCTAGAGGGTGCAAAGAAACTTTGCTGGACTCGTTTGATTATGCAGTTGTTTAAGGCTGAGATGTCATGTCGCATAAGGTATATATATTAACATAAATATGAACCTAGAGGGTTGTATTTTTCCTAAACATGGATTATAGCCTCCATGCTTATGATTTGTTATTTTTTCTCAAGATACTGTGTTTATGTGTGTGTATGTTAAATTTCTGTTATACTTTAGAGTATGCTACCTACAGCCTGATCTCCTTTGTGCTGTGGGATATTAGGAAACATCTTTTCCATGTTCTACAAGGAGCAGCTTGGAGGACACCAGGCTGCCATGGCTGCACACATCACCTTCCTAGTGGTTGACCTGGGCTTTCATTTGATATAAACATTTTTTTTTTTTCTGAGATGGAGTTTTGCTCTTTCACTCAGGCTGGAGTGCAGCAGCGTGATCTTGGTCCACTGCAACCTCCACCTTTCTGTTTCAAGCGATTCTCCTGCCTCAGCCTTCCAAGTAGCTGGAATTACAGATGTCCACCACCACATCCAACTAATTTTTGTATTTTTAGTATAGATGGGGTTTCACCATATTGGCCAGGGTGGTCTCAAACTCTTGACTTTGACCTCGTGATCTGCCTGCCTTGGCCTCCCAAAGTGCTAACATTACAGGCATAAGCCACAGTGCCTGGCCCAATAAACATTTTTTAACTCCCTGCTAGCAAACTTTACACGAACCCTAAAAACTCATCTCTGTATGAGAAAGAGCATCTCTTCTACACATAGCAAATCCCCATCCTGGACTTTAAAACCTATCCTTCTCACCTTTCACAGTCCTCTCTCTACTTATTATTGATCCTTTTCCCAGATTTTCATCCACTATCTCTCATCCAGATTTTTCTCAGATGTTTAAAAATGCTCAAGTGTCTCATGTCTATCATGCCACTGCACTCTAGCCTGGCAACAGAGTCAGATTCCGTCTCAGAAAACATCCTTTTATTCCCACTACTTTCCGTGTATTGCCTTCTCATAGCAAAATCCCTGAAACTTGTGTGTGCAGTTTCTATTTCCCTGTTTCCTCCTATCTCCTTAGTCCACTTCATTATAACTTCTAATAGGACCAGTTGCTTTTAAGAGGCTAAAATGCATGGGAAATTTTCCAGGACTTATTTTAATAGACTTCTGAGTGGTTTGGGACACTGTTGACCATTCATTGCTTATTGATTGCTCAAAGGGTATAATCTTTTAGTTATAGATGAATATGTTTTGAAATCTAATGTATAGCATGGTGACTATAGTTAACAATATTGTATACCTGAAATTTGCTAAGAGAGTAGATATGTTCTCACTACAAAGCAAAAAAAAAAAAAAAAAGGTAATTAGGTGAAATGATAAATGTGTTAACTAGTTTGATAGTGGTAATCATTTCACAATATATTTGTATATGAAATCATTCTCGTACCCTTTAAACTTATAAATTGCATTTGCCAACAATGCCTCAATAAAGCTGATTAAAAAAAAGGAAAAAGAAAATCTCTTCCCTTGGCTTTCAATATCACACAGTCCGATTTTTCTCCCATCTCACTGGCTGCTTTGTCCCTTTCACTGATTAATACAGATGTTGGAACTGCTCAAAGGTCTATTCTAAGCTCTTAATATTTTCTTCCTCTATATTCTCCCTACCTAAGACTTCAGTGAAACATGCAGTCTTCACATGGATGCTTCAGAAGTTTTCAAACTCAACAGGTCCATGACTGAACCCATAATCTTCCTGCCCACATCGGGTCCTCGACCTTCTCCTACTTCCTCACACCTGTCCTGTGTCAAATCCGTTACTGAATCCTGTGGATTCTCCCTCCTAAATATCATTTTGAGTTTTCCAACTCATATATTTCTATGGACTGTGCCCTAGTCCAAACCAACTCTCTCTCTCTCCTGGATGACTATATTAGCATCCTGACAGGCCTCACTCATCCATCCTGCCCACCTTTCCATTCTTGTATATATCTCAGCTAAGGTACATTTTCAAAATACACAACTTGGTCCTTTTTATCCTAAGATTCTTTAATCATTCTCATTGCAAAGCAAAAAAGTAAAAAAAAAAAAAAAGCAAACAAAAGCTGAAATCCTCCGCAACTTTAAATATAGTTAAAAACAAAACACAATATCTCTGTATTGTCTGGTCCTTGCTTTCTATCTAGGCTTTTTTCTTCTATGACTCTATCTCCTGGTCTTCTGGCTGCCAGTCATATTGTCCCTCTGTGAACTTCTGAAATGGGCCATTTTCCCTGCAACACCATGTTATGTGTGTTGCTTCATCTGTTGCCTTCTTTCTCCCCATAAGGAACTCCTTCTTCTCTCTTTTTTTTTTTTTTGGGACAGAGTTTTGCTCTTGTTGCCCAGGCTGGAGTGCAATGGCACTATCTCGGATCATTGTAACCTCTGTCTCCCAGGTTCAAGTGATTCTCCAGCCTCAGCCTCCCAAATAATTGGCTTTACAGGTAGGTACCACCACACCTGGTTAATTTTTGTATTTTTAGTAGAGATGGGGTTTCTCCATGTTGGTAAGGCTGGTCTTGAACTCCTGACCTCAGGTGATCCACTTGCCTCTCCCTCCCAAAGTGCTGGGATTACAGGCAGGAGTCACCACCACCTCTCCTGGCCAGTATGATTTATTTATTTATTTTTTTCCTCTTCATTTGGTCAGGTACTTATCTCAGTTTATATGGATGCATTTGTTAATGTGATGCTTGGGGCCAGGCATGGTGGCTAACACCTCTAATCCCACACTTTGGGAGGCCTAGGCTGGCAGATCAGGAGGTCAGGAGTTCGAGACCAACTTGACTAACATGGTGAAACCCTGTCTCTACTCAAAATACAAAAATTAGCCAGGCATGGTGGTGTACACCCATGATCCCAGCTACTCAGGAGGCTGAGGCAGGAGAATCGCTTGAACCCGGGAGGCGGAGGTTGCAGTGAGCCGAGATCCTGCCATTGCACTCTGGCCTGGGAGACAGAGAAAGACTCTCTGTCTCCAAAATAAAAACAAAAGCAAAACAACAGCAAAAAAATATGATTCTTGCAACCACTCCCACTGACTTGCCAGACCCATGAAATTTGAAAATGTATCACTATATTGCTTATAGTTCCTAGGTGCCCCATAAATGTTTATTTTGCATTGAATGAATGTTTCTTGCCATCCTTAAGCTATAACTCAAATGCAAGCTCCTTCACACCTTCGCAGTACCTTCATTTACATTTCCAAACTTTCCTACCCACCATCCTCCTAGCACTAACCCTTAACACTTCGTCCTCATTAACCTGCATTTCCAAGAAGTATTCTCTTATTCTACCTATTTGCCTTATCACTACTTCTCATGTACTTTGGAGCTGGAATAGACTATGAATAGTTTTAGTAAAGTCAAGATAGCCAGCCCTAAAATACTACTCTTCTAGCCCTCTGTAAAATTCTCTACTCCTTTGATGAATAACAACCAGCTACAACACCTTCTTGCCTTTCCCATTGTTATTATCTATTAACCTTCCAGGTCATTTCCCAATATTTTCCAAAGACTTTGCCTTCTGTTGATGTATACATACATTTAAAATAGTTAAAATGATGCCGGGCATGGTGACTTGTGCCTATAATCCCAGTACTTTGGGAGGCCAATGTGGGAGTTTTGTTTGAGCCTAGGAGTTTGAGACTAGCCTGAGCAACATCGCAAGACTGTCTTTTATTTTATTTTTGAATTTTATTTATATTTTATGTATTCATATTTATTTATATTTTATATTTTTATTTTTGTAAAGACATAGTCATTTTCCAATGCTGAGGGAGTTAAGCTGTAAACAATGCAATGTGGCTAGACTGAGACGGAGGTCAGTGTGCAGTTTAGAACGTTTGGATGCTCTGGAAAAGCCTATGAAGAGAGGCTATCCATTTTTATAATCATAACTATGGAGAGTGGTGAAGTTCAAAAACCTGAGCCCTAGCTTCTGAGTTTCCAGATGACCTTAATGAGGGGTGACAAGGCTGTGATTGGTGCACCTCAGGGTAGAGAGCTTCTCTTGCTATAATTTTGCCCTATGTCTCTTTATTATTTGTCTTCTCTTGCACTCTCCAAATGCTACACACACACACAGGAACACAAACCAGGTTGACACCCTACCTCCCTGCCATATCTCTGTGCCTTTGAAATAATCTAACCATTGGCGGAATGAGAAAGGTGAGAAGGAAAGTTCAGGTACTACTTAGTTCTAAGCTCTCCTGGCTCAGAATAGGCAATGATCTGTCACGAGCAAAGTGGCTCTTTAGAAACCTGCCCCATTACCCACCTTCCAAAGCTCCTGACCTTCTTCTGCTTCTGCACCTCCCACCCCATACGCAACAGGTATACCACCACCTTCTGCCTCCCCAGCTGTTTGCCACAGGTTAGAGTGTGTGTGTGTGTGTGTGTGTGTGTATGTGTGTGTGTGTGTGTGAGGGAAGGGGGTGTTGTGTGTGTGTGTCAGAGAGAGACAGAGAGACAGTTCTATGATTAAGTACACCCACTTTTGTTCCTCTGATATTTCTAGAGTTGAATCAGAGTGGAAGCCACCAACCTATATAGAGTTCACTTTGTAGTTTTAAAAGAAAAGTCCACCAGTCACCTAATTGCCAACAACAATGGAAAAATCTTGTTTCAATTTTAACTTGACGCCTCTGTAAGATTTGATTCTGCTGACCCCTCTACTACTTAAAACTAGCCTTTCTTCCAGAGTTCACTACCTGGTTCTCCCCTGATGGCCTTTGATCAAGGGTCCCTCCTATGTGTTTCAAGAGAAACCGTAGTGCCTCAGATATAGTCTATGAAATTTTATTGTTCTCTATCAGGGAAGACTCATCCTTTGCCACTGAGCTGGGACCCCTGGTGCAGCCTGCCTGAGTCATTAGTCACCAATTATGTGCCCTTCATCAGTCTCTTTTTTATCATGTTTTGACACATTCTGTTTCCTCTGCTTGAAACATTCTCTGTCCCACTTCCTTCCCTCTTTCCAGTCTTCTCAGTAAACTATTTTCCTTTAGGGAAAAATAAAAGACAAAATAAACAACAAACCAAAAACCTTACGTTACTGGCATGTCAGAACCCTCTCCCTATTTCTACATTTTGACTTCACCATTTTTTATGTTGCTCTAGTGTTTGATTTACGTCTCTCCTCATGTCCCTATGCCTAATCTGTGAGCTGTTGTATGGCATAGGTTTTGGTCCTCCAAAAATTTTTGGTATACATTAGTCAGTTAAGAAATGTGTTACACTAGGCCAGGCTCAGAGGGCTCACACCTGTAATCCCAGCATTTTGGGAGGCTGAGGCTGGCAGATCACTTGAGGTCAGGAGTTTAAGACCAGCCTGGCCAACATGGGGAAACCCTGTCTCTACTACAAAAATTAGCCAGGCCTGGTGGCACATGCCTGTAGTCCCAGCTACTTGGGAGCTGAGGCAGGAGAATCGCTGGAACCCAGGACACAGAGGTTGCAGTGAGTCATTGCACTCCAGCCTGGGCAGCAGAGTGAGATTCCTTCTCAAACAACAACAACAACAAAAAAAAAAAGAAAGAAAAAAGAAAGGAACATGTTACACTAATAAATCTGAAGCATAGTAAATATTTTCTGTGAATAAGATCTTCACAGAAATAAACAATTAGCTTATTGGTAAAAATTTTCAGAGCAAAATTAACATGATTTATTTTTCTTTCTTTGTTAAAAGTGAGTAAACAACAATGCCCCCAGCTTTCTACTGGACTAGAGCAATAAATTATGGATTTTCCAGAGGCATAAATATTGACAGACCAAGAAAAGTAAGTGTCATTGTGGGTCATTTGTTTGTTTTTATGAAAAATGTTTGCTAAACTTATGGATTTTATATTGGTAAATTTCGATACCATTTAAATAGTTTAAAATTAAATGGAGTTTGAGCATATTTGTGTAATTGCACAAAACAGAAGAATCAACAGAAAAATGAACACATCTGACTTTCAGCTACCTCTTTCCTTTTTTGAATCACAAAAATAATTTAAAGGATGATAATCAAGATGCTTAAAGCACCACAAAGGAGATAATTCATTTCTACACAATTAAACTACTTCTAAAATGCCTTTGGGTTTGAAAATAAAGTTAATAAAAAGAAAGTCTTTCCTGTAAGTCAGCTATAAAACCAGAACATACACTCACCCCTACCAAGGTGAAAGAAATACAACTACTCTAGGGAACTGTAAAAGAGCCTTAAAGTCAAAACAAACCAAAATAACCCATGATTAGTTTCAATCCTTTCCCTCTATCTACTTTACATAATAAAATTTTTAATTAATTTTCTTACAATTTATGATATATTGGTGCCTGCCAGTTCCATTCTAAGATGTTCTACACATTTTTTTAAAAGAGCAATTTCCCTTTAATGCTAAGATGAATTACTTGCACATTAGAATTAATTCATGATTAATCAGTCATATTTTCTGAAAGACATTTATTTTGATTAAAAGGTAAAAAAAAATCAATCTGGTATAATTCCCACTTCATTTGAGATGTACTTTCTTCATGTTAGTGAGTCTAGCTATTTTTTTGCATAAAACTGGTCCCTCTTCAGTTCCTATTACTTTTCTGCATATTTGACAATTAATACATTTTTTTTCTGCTACCTACTGCTGAACTAATTTTCTTGCAGATTATGTTTGTCAGTCTCATTCTATTTTTATCCCCCTGGAGAGTGAGTCATTGGTCTTTCATTTTTAACAAGCTTCATGTTCCTCTGTACAGTTCCAGTGTGGCTATGTGAAGACGGGTACAGAATCGAACATATTTAAAAATCTGTGTCCTGTTGCAAAGCAATGATTATTTCTAAAATTTTACAGGTTTTCATTTTCAAATTCTTGCCCCAGTTAGATAACAAATCTATGCTGTTATTCTGACTCTGAAAACTCGAGCATATGACTAAATAATGTTGTAGCTTTATGTTAGAAATGAAATATTATAAATCCCATTTGTCTAATTTACTTGTGGTGTTTTTCTACTCAGCTTTATTTAATATTATTAGATTCTTATCTAATTATCATGCAAGCAATCTCATTGCCAGAACTAAGATGGTGTCGGTATGTTTTGGTAAAACCTCTAAGCTCAAAGGCTTGTAATAAATCAACCGAAACATGATATATGGTAATATACCTTAGAATGCAAATTCTCAGACCAAAATGAACTAGTTATTCTCCTTTAGAAATATAAATATGCCTTTCTTGTGCTTGTTTTAAATATCTCAAGATAAGCTAATGCTTGAGAGACAAGATTATTTTTATAAAAATATCTTTCTCATGAAAGATTTTCTTTTTATTTATGAAAGAAATGATCAGTTATTTCCATTATCGAGATATACTGCTTCTCTTTCAAGATGCTCCCTAAGTCTCCTTCATATTTCTCATGGCTTTTTAACAAAAAACTTCTGTAGATATTTGGGGACATAACTAAATGTAATGTATGCTACCATTATAATTAAAATGTGAAGTAATCTAAATGTGAAAGTTTATTTTATTAGCTGGTCTAATGCCACCCAGGCTAAGTTGCTCTCTTTAAACTTCACACAAAAATATTTAAAATTCTCTGGTTATTTTCATTGAGATATATTTATTTATTTTCATTGAGATATATTTAACATAAACTATGCACAGATCTAACTGGTCAGAACAAAGAGCTTTGACAATGGCGTATGACCTGCAAATATCACTTATAACAAAATTCACTTTCCATCTCCTGGGAAAGCCCCCTATGTTCCCTTCCAGTCAATTCTATTCTCCAATTCTAGGTGATACGAAACTGTATGTCATAGTAGTTATAATTTTCATTTCTCCAATGACATTAAACATATTTTGATATGTTTATTGCCCATTCATAGATCTTCCTTTGTAAAGTATCTGTTCAAGTCTTTCACTCATTTTTTTGTCACATTGTTCATTTGTAAATTATTGATTTATAAACATTTCTCTATATTCTGGAAGTAAATGCTTTCGTCAGACATGTGTGCTACAAATATTTTTCACAGTCTGTAGCTTTCATATAATTTTCTTATTGGCATTTTAATGAACAGGACAGAAACTTTTTAAAGACTTAATAAGTTACCATTTTTTTTTTCCTTCAGAATTTATGTTTTGTTGTTCTGTCCTAGAAATCTTTGTTTCCCTTCAGGCTGTGAAAATATTCTTTGCTTTATTTTAAAAGCTTTACAGTTTTATGCTTAGGCCCAAGACACATCTTGAACTAATTTTTGCATGTAGAATGAGATGAGAGTCCAGGTTCACATTTTAAAATCCATACTTATATCCAGTTGTTCTAAGAACATATTTAAAAGATTTTTTTAGCTAATAAAATAACTTAAATCAGTTGTCCAGAGTCTATTTCGGGACTCCTTATTTCTTATTGATATATTTGTCTATGTTTATGCCAGTAAAATACTACCTTTATTACCTACTTTGGTAGTAATTAGATATTATGATATTAATTATGATAAAATTAGATATTATGAGGCCTTTAAATTGGATTTTTCTTTTTGTTTTCGAGGTTGTTTTGGCTACTCAAATTACTTTTACTGTTAAATATCTTTTTCCTTTCTACAAAAATATTTTACAGTAGGCTTGTCAGTTTTAAAACTTTGTTTTCTAAGATTAACCTGTAGATTATTTTGGGGAAGGTAGACATCTTTGATGATTAATTTTGTATGTCAGCTTGGCTAAGCTATGGTGCCCAATGTTTAGTTAAGTACCAGTCTAGATGTTGCTGTGAAAATCTTTATAGATGTGATTAACATTTAAAATCAGTTGACTATAAGTAAAGCAGGTTATACTTCATAATATGTGTGAGCCTCATTGAATTAATTGAAATATATATAATACTTCAAATTCTGAGATATATGTGCAGAATGCACAGATTTGTTACATAAGTATACATGTGTCATGGGGGTTGCTGCCCTTATTGACCTATCATTTACATTAGGTACTTCTCCTAATGCTAACCCTCCCCTAACCACCCCCTCCACCTTTCGACAGGCCCTAGTGTGTGATGTTCCCCTCCCTATATCCATGTGTTCTCGTTGTTCAACTTTCAATTATGAGTGAGAACATGACATGACTGGCAAGATGGCCAAATAGGAACATATCTGGTCTGCCACTACAAATAGTTGAAAGTCTTTTTTTTTTTCTTTTTTTTATTGCATTTTAGGTTTTGGGGTACATGTGAAGAACATACAATATTGTTGCATAGGTACACACGTGGCAGTGTAATTTGTTGCCTTCCTCCCCTTCACCTATATCTGGCACTTCTCCCCATGCTATCTCCCCCCAACTCCCCACCCCCCACTGTCCCTCCCCTAT
>CAUYQU010025066.1:0-22556 GCA_963574635.1 Cheracebus regulus
CTTTTTTTGTTTTTAGAAAATATTTAACCTTTGAAATCAATCCTGTGAAAAAAAATTTAAAATCCTTTAAAAAAAAAAAAAAAAAAAAAAAAAAAAAAAAAAAAAAAGAAGAAGGAAGGAAAGAGAAAGAAAGGAAAGGAAATGTGTGTCCTGCAGAACTGATATTCACTCCTTCTTCTTCCAGAAGCAGAATCCTACTAGGAAGATTTCAGGAAGCCTAGGCAAGACAAGATCTTCCTTTGTCACCCGGGCTGGAGTGCAGTGGCATGATCATAACTCACTGCTGCCTTGAACTCCTAAACCCAAGCGGTCCTCCCACCTCAACCTCCCAAGTAGCCGGCACCACAAGTGCATGCCACTGACACCTGGCTAACTTAAAAAAAAATTCTGTAGAAACAGGGTCTCACTTTGTTGCCCAGGCTGGTCTCAAACTCCTGTACTCAAGTGATCTTCCTGCCTTGGCCTCCCAAAGTGCTAGGATGACAGGCAAAAGCCACCATGCCTTACTGCTATTCAGCCTTAAAATCAAAGGAAGTTCTGTTATTTGCAACAACATGGATAAACCTGGATGGTATTATGTTAAGTGAAATAATACAGACGTAGACCAATACACAGCATCTCACTTATATGTGGAATCTAAAAAAGTTAAACTCATAGAAGCAGAGAGAAAAATGGTTGTTCCTAAGGACAGGAGGAATGGAGGATGGGGAGAAAAAGGTTAAAAGGTACAAAGTTTCAGTTAAACAGGAGGAGTTATTAGTTTAGGAGACCTAATGTATAGTATTACAGTATGGTGATTATAATTAATAATAATGTATAGTATATTTTAATATGGCTAAGTGCATAGATTTTAAATGTTCTCATCACAAATTTTAAGTATGAGGTGATTGCTATGTGAATTGGCTTGATTGATACATTAATCAACTTGATTTAATCTTTACACAATATGTACACATATATTTATAATGTTGTACATCATAAAATGTATACCAATTGTCATCTGTCAATCAAGATTTTTAAAAAAATTCATGATCTGGGCACTAAGTATGTTTAGTTGTTACTGCTTCAGTAGACAGACCTAGAAAATACAGTGTACTCATATTTCCATTTAAAGTTAGTGCCATGGCAGAGATTCATACCTTTTTTCATTTTATATTATTTGTGGGAAGTAAAAAAAAGTTCCTCTTTAAAGTTTCCTTTCTTGTTTAAGAAAAATTCATAATGTTAGAAATAATAGTTTGATTTAAACACTTTCTTCAAAAGCCTTCTTGCCTTTCTGCTAAAAGCCCTATCCAATGTAGCTGTTAGACATGGTTTCAGGCACGTAGTACATTCTATGTCCTTGTACTTTAACCAAGATATCTGTGCTGGATGTGCTCACCGGCATGTCCCAGCTCACAGTCTATGTCCCTTCCTTATTTGGACTTCTCTTTTTTTGCTCTCTATTGCTTTTACCTGATTAGAAAAGTTTCAAGTTATTAGCCAATCGGGTTTTAGTTTAGACTGTGAGATCTGGCTCCAGCCAATGGAGATCAGACACAGCAGTCAGGACAACCCCAGATGCATAAGAAATAAATACGTCTGCTTTCCTTTGTTCATTGTACTCTCGTGGCAGGATTGCTAGTGGGACTACCCTTTCTGCAGGAAGTAAAAAGAATTGCTTTGCTGAGAGATCCTTTGTCCCAGTACTAATTTTTCTTTGCAACACCAAAAAGAAAAATTTTATACACAACATTATTTTTTTTATTTATTTTTATTTTTATTGAGACAGTCTTGCTTTGTCACCCAGGCTGGAGTGCAGTGGTGCAATCTCAGCTCACTGCAACCTCTGTCTCCTGAGTTCAAGTGATTCTCCTGCCTCAGCCTCTTTAGTAGCTGGAATTACAGGTGCACACCACCACATCCAGCTAATTTTTTGTATTTTTAGTAGAGACAGGATTTCACCATGTTGGCCAGGCTGGTCTTGAATTACTGATCTCAAGTGATTCTCCCATCTCAGCCACCCAAAGTGCTAGGATTACAGGTGTGAGCCCCTGTGTCTGGCCCCTTCTTTCATTTTATACTTTTATATATACTATGCTCAAGTGACCCTCCTGCCATGGCCTCTGATATGGTTTGGCTGTGTCCCTACCGAAATCTCATATTGAATTGTAGCTCCCATCATTCCTGCATGTTGTGGGAGGGACTCAGTGGGAGACAATTGAATCATGGGGACGGTTTCCCCTATACTGTTCACATGATAGTGAATAAGTCTCACAAGATCTGATGGTTTTATAAAGGGTTTCCCCTTTCGCTTGGCTCTCATATAAGATGTGTCTTTCCCCTTCTGCTGTGATTGGGAGGCCTCCCCAGCCATGTGGAACTCTGAGTCCATTAAATCTCTTTTTCTTTATAAATTACCCAGTGTCAGGTATGTCTTTATTAGCAGCATGAAAACGGAAGAATACACCTCCCAAAGTGCTAAGAGCCACCGTACCTGGCCACTATTCAACCTTAAAATTAAAGGAAATTCTGTTGTTTGCAACAATATAGATACACCCAGATGACATTATGTTAAGTGAAATAAGCCAGACAGAGAGAGAGAAATACACAGTGTCTCACTTATTTTAAATTTTTTTTAAATTAAATTCTTTGTACAGATGGGGTCTCACTATGTTGCCCAAGCTGGTCACCAGTTCCTGGATTCCAGTGATCCTCCTGCCTTGACCTCCCAAGTGCTTGGATTACAGGTATCAGCCACTATGCCTGACCTATTTATATTTTTAAATCCCATCATTCTTATTGTAAGATGAGTACAAGAATCTCTCCTAAGTCTAACTGTATTAGGCCATTCTTGCATTGCTATAAAGAAATACCTAAGACTGGGTAGTTTATTAAGATGTTTAATTGGCTCACAGTTCTGCAGGCTGTACAAGAAACATAGTGGCATCTGCTTATGGGGGGGCCGCAGGAGGCTTACAATCATGGCAGAGGGTGAAGGGGAGCAGGCATGTCACATAGTGAAAACAGGAGCAACAGAGGAAGAGGGGAGGTGCCACACACTTTACACAACCAGATCCCCGAGAACTCCCTCACTGTCAGGAGGATAGTACCCAGGAGGATGGTACTAAACCTCTCAACAGGCCCCACCTCCAACGTTGCGGATTACATTTCAATATGAGATTTCTGTGGGCACACACATCCAACCTATATTATTCTACCCCTGGCCCCACCCGAATCTCATGTCCTTCTCACATTTCAAAATATAATCATGCCTTCCCAATAATCCCTCAAAGTCTTAACTTACTCCAAGTCTAAGACTTTGAACTCAAAAGTTCTAAGTCTTATCTGAGTCAAGGCAAGTACTTCCACACAGGAGCCTGTACAATAAAAAATAAGTTAGTTACTTCCCAGATACAATGGGGGTACAAGCATTAGGTAGACATTCCCATTCCCCAAGGGAGCTATAACCAAAAGAAAAGGGCTCCAGGCTCCAGGCAATTCTGAAACCTAGCAGGGCAGTCATTAAATCTTAAAGCCCCAAAATAATCTCCTTTGACTCCATGTCCCACATCTAGGACACACAGATGCAAAGGGTGGGCTCCCAAGGCCCTAGGCAGCTCCACCCCTGTGGCTTTGCAGGGTTCAGCCCCTGCTGCTACTCTCATGGGCTGGCATTGAGTGCCTGAGGCTTTTCCAGGCACAGAGTACAAGCTGTGGGTGGATCCACCACAGCTCCACTAGTTACTGCCCCAGTGGGGACTCCGTGTGGCGGCTCCAACCCCACGTTTCCCCTCCGCACTGCCTCCGTAGAGGTTCTCTGTGAGGCTAACATTTTCTTTGTTTTTTGGGACAGGGTCTTCCTTTGTCTTCCAGGCTGGAGTACAGTGACATCACCATCGCTCAGTGTAGCCTGGAACTTCTGGGCTCAATAGAGCCTCTCACCTGGGCCTCCCAAAGCGTTGAGTTTACAGGTGTGAGCCACTATGCCCAGCCAAAACACGTGCGCATTCTTATGTCAACCTAATAACATCGAGAGGCCTTTAAAAGAAAATGATGTTTATTTGGCAATAGAGTATTGCAACGAAAATAGGTATGCCCCTATGTGCGCATTTGGGGAGGTAAAGAAAGAGAAAGGTTTTTAAAGGAAGGATGATAAGAATTCCATAATTGTGTTGAGACAATTATCCTTGGCTACAAACATCTATAACAAGGGTCATGCTAGTCCAAGGCTGGAGAGGCAGTTGCTGAGCAGATGCCCTTACGGAAGTATTTTTTTGCTTAAGGTTTCGATGGCCTTTGTACAAGGTTGTTTCTGTAGAGCCTTTGGTCGTGGTTTTTGTTATCAGGTATGCAAGCATGAGAACCCTCTCTTCTTGGCCTTCCCGGGCTCTGTTTGTCAAGTTTTGCTTTGTTGTTGTTTTAACATTAGTGGCTCCATTTTGATTCCGACAACTTTCATACTTCTAAGTTAGAATTCAGAAAATATTCTGCTCCTTTTTTTCCCTAGAAATGTATTTTAATTTCTTTTCTTTTCTTTCTTTTTTTTTTTTTTATGAGATGAAGTCTCACTCTGTGGCCCAGGCTAGAGTGCAGTGCCATGATCTCAGCTCACTGCAACCTCTGCCTCCTGGGTTCAAGTGATTCTCCTGCCTCGGCCTCCAGAGTAGCTGGGATTACAGGCTTGAGCCACTGTGCCTGGCCACCCTCCCACATACTTTAGATCATCTCTAGATTATTTATAACACTTAAGACAATGTATTATAGTTATCGTTTTGAGACAGAGTCCCACTCTGTTGCCCAGGCAGGAGTGTAGTGGCACGATCATGGCTCACTGCAGCCTTGACCTCTTGAGCTCAAGTGATCCTCCCACCTCAGCCTCCTGAGTATCTAGGACTACAGACATGAGCCACCAGGACTGGCTAGTCTTCTTTTTCTTTTTTTGAAGAGATGAGTTCTCAGTATGTTGTCCAGGCTGGTCTTGAACTCCTAGGCCTAAGTAATACTGTTGCCGCAGCCTCCCAAAGTGCTAGGATTGCAGGTGCTAGCCACTCAGCCCAGCAATACCTATAACAATGCAAATGCTACGTAAATAGTTGTCATATTGTACTGTTTGTAATTTTTTTTGTTTGAGACGGAGCCTCACCCAGGCTGGAGAGCAGTGGCGCAATCTCGGCTCACTGCAACCTCCACCTCCTGGGTTCAAGCAATTCTCTGCCTCAGCCTCCAAAGTAGCTGGAATTACAGGTGCCTGCCAACACACCTGGCTAATCTGTGTATTTTTAGTAGAGATGGGGTTTCACCATCTTGGCCAGGCTGGTCTTGAACTCCTGACCTTGTGATCCACTTGCCTCGGCCTCCCGAAGTGCTGGGATTACAGTCGTGAGCCACTGCGCCTGGCCTTAATTGTTTAATTGTTATTTATTTATTTATTTAAGATGGGGTTTCACCATGATGGCCAGGCTGGTCTTGAACTCCTGACCTCAGGTGATCCACCCACCTTGGCCTCCCAAAGTGCTAGGATTACAGGCGTGAGCCACCGTGCCCGGCCCAGAATTGTTATTATTTTTTCAACTGTTTTCAATCCACAGTTGGTTGAATCCTTAGATGAGGAACTCATGAGGTGGAGGGCAGGCTGTATATTATTTAGTAAGGCAACTAATCTAAGACTCTTAAGCCTGTGGTTTTCATCCTCTACTCATTCAAATTGCCGAACCCCACCCCTGCTCAGTTAGATTAAAATTTAGTGTAGTCCCTTCTCAGATCCTCAATGGCCATGCGCCCTCCACCTGAGAAAAGGCTAGTGGTGAGGGGAAAAACTTTTTTCCACCTCCCATTTGACAGGAGAAGGCTTTTCTTTCACTGTTTTCAGTTTGTTTTTATTTATTTATATTTTGAGACGGTCTCATTCTATCACCCAAGTTGGCATGCAGTGGCATGATCACAGCTCACTGCAGCCTCAGTCTTCCAGGGTTCATGTCTCCCCAGTAGCTGGGACCTTCAGGCATGTGCCACCATGCCAGGCTAATTTTTGTATACTTTTGTAGAGATGAGGTTTCACCATGTTGCCCAGGCTGGTCTCGAACTCCTGAGCTCAATTAATCCTCCTACCTCGGGCTCCCAAACTACTGTGTTTTGTTTTTTTTAAGACAGGGTCTTGCTCTATTGCCAGGCTTCACGGTGCAATGACAATTCACTGCAGCCACAACCTCCGGGCTCAAGCGATTCTCCCATCTCAGGGTCCCAACTAGCAGGAACCACAGATGTGAGCCACCACACCTGGCTGTTCATTTGATTCTTAACCCAGACAAATGGAATCTGTATTTCCAGAGGTGGGACCTGGGAGTAGGTATTGTGAAAGCTCCCAGATGTCTAATGAGCAGCCTGGCTGGACAACCGCTGCTCTTGATGGTCCTGGCCCCTGCTCAGCTGTCACCAAGTAAAGCACCCAATGTGAATGAAGCCCTCACCGTCAGTTCCTTTCATGGGCTGAGTTGTGCTTTCTCCAATTCCTATGTTGAAATGATAACCCCTACCTCAGAATATAACCGTATTTGGAGATAAGGCCTTTAAAGAGGTCATGAGGCCATTATGGCTGGCTCTGATTCAATCTGACAATACCCTTGTAAGGGGAGGAAACATGGAGACACAAGCAGACACCAGGGAAGCAAACACATAGAGGAAAGGTCAGCGGCAAGCCAGGGAGAGAAGGCCTTTTGAGAAACCAAATCTGCCAACACCTTAATCTCTGACTTGCAGCCTCTAGAGTGCTGAGAAAATAGACATCTGTTGTTTAAGCTGCCCAGTCTGTATGTTATGGCAGCATTATCAAACTAATATATTCTGCAAAATGAAAGCCACATCATGCATAGGTAGGGGGTGTGAGGGGATAGCTTAGCTCCCAGGTGACTCCTGGACACAAACAAATGCCCTTAGAGGGGGTTTCTTTTTCCTTTTTCTTTTTGGAGTTGGGATATTGCTCTGTTGTCTAGGCTATAGTGCCGTGGGGTGCTCATAGTTCACTGCAGCCTTGATCTCTGGGGCTCAAACAATCCTCCTACTTCCGCCTCCCAAAAAACTGGGGCTATAGGAATGTGCTACCATGCCTGGAGAATTTCTTTTTCTTTTTTTTTTTTTTTTTCAGAGATGGGAGTCTCACTCTTTTGCCTAGACTGGTCCCAAAGTCCTGGCATCAATTGATCTTCCTGTCTCTGCCTCTGACAACACTGGGACTGCAGGTGTGAGGCTCCCACACCTGTCCAAGGATTTTTTTTCTTTCTATTATACCAATCTACCCTGATTTTCCAAGAAACAGCCTTCTCCCACTTCGGGCTATTTCCTAGAGACCAATGCTGGTAGGGACTCCCTCTCAATTCTCTTTCTGGCCCCAACTCCCTTGATCTCTCTCCTAAACTGTGAAGGACAAAACCTTGAGGACAGAAAGAGATCAATTTTCACACTGTTTCAAAGGCTAGGGGAGTATCTGTGTTCTGGCTGGTATAGGTAAGAAAATAATAAAAACAAACAATAACTGTATACTAGAATGGTCTGAACGCTAACAGCCTAATATAAGAAAAGAGCTTACAACGTGAAGTTACGAGGAAGCAGAGGGTGAAAGTTCAACATGGTCTACAGATGTTGGGCAGGTCTGCTGGGGAGAGATGGCTACTTACCCAAGGGGGTTTCCATGGAGAAGGGTAAGATGCTTTCTGTGCAGACTGAGTGGAGAGAAGACAAACTTTTCAGGTAAGCTTTGGGCCATAGCCAGTAATCTGACTAGAGGGAGAATTTTAAAAGGGGAGTCTATTCTTCAGTTTTCTCCACTTCTAGAAGGTCTTCACTATGAGCCTTGGGCAAGTGGGCTCCCTGGAACCAGGGAGAGGAATGTCTAGTTCTGACTTTAGGAAAGCCAAAATTGGGAGGGGGATCTTGAGACACCTCTTAGCAGTCAGTATGGGGATACTCTCAGGCAGCAGGCTAGGCTCAGGAAATCACCTGCTATCTTTCTTCTTGTTATGTATGCAAGTTCTCTTTTTGGTAATGCCAAGAAAAAATCAGTATTGGGACAAAGGATCTCTCAGCAAAGCAATTCTTTTTACTTCCTGCAGAAAGGATACCCCCGTTAGCAATCTTGCCATGAGAGTACAACGAACAAAGGAAAGCAGACATATTTATTCCTTATGCATATGCGGTTGTCCTGACTGCTGTGTCTGATCTCTGCTGGCTGGAGCCAGACCTCACAATCTAAACTAAAACCCAATTGGCTAATAACTTGAAATGTTTCTAAACAGGTAAAAGCAATGGAGAGTAAAAAAAAAAAGGAAGTCCAAATAAGGAGGGGACATAGGCTGTGAGCTGGAACATGCCCGTGAGCACATCCAGCACAGATATCTTGGTTAAAGTACAAGGACACAGAATGTACTATGTGCCTGAAACCATGTCTAATAGCTACATAGGATAGGGCTTAACAAAGAGCTGTTAGCAAAAAGCAAGAAGGCTTTTGAAGAAAGTGTTTAAAACAAACTATTATTTCTAACACTTAAAAATTTTTCTTGAACAAGAAACTTTGAAGAGGAACTTTTCTTTTTCTTTTTCATTATTTTTTATTAAAAAAAAAAAATAGAGATGGGATTTCACCATGTTGGCCAGGATGGTCTCAACCTCTTGACCTCATGATCCACCCGCCTCGGCCTCCCAAAGTGCTAGAATTACAGGCGTGAGCCACCATGCCTGGCCTAAGAGGAACTTTTCTACTTCCCATACTTCTTCCTCCAGGAGCCCCATGCATACTCATTATTTATCTCCAACATGTAAGTGAGAAGATGCAGTATTTGGTTTTCTGTTTCTAAGCTAGTTCACTTAGGATAGTGGCTCTTGTTGCCCAGGCTAGAGTGCAATGGTGTGGTCTTGGCTCACCGCAACCTCCGCCTCCCGGGTTCAAGCGATTCTCCTGCCTCAGCCTCCCAAGTAGCTGGTATACAGGCACGGGCCACCATGCCCAGCTACTTTTTGTATTTTTAGTAGAGACGGGGTTTCTCCATGTTGGTCAGGCTGGTCTTGAACTCCCAACCTCAGGTGGTCCGCCTGCCTCGGCCTCCCAAATTGCTGGGATTACAGGCCTGAGCCATCGCGCCCAGCCCATTTTATTTTGTTTTGAGATGGACTCTTGCAGTAACACAATCACAGCTCACTGCAACCTCCGCCTCCTGGGTTCAGGCGATTCTCCTGCCTCAGTCTGCCCATCTGCTGGGACTACAGGCATGCACCACCATGCCCAGCTGATTTTTGTAATTTTTGATAGCGACAGGGTTTCACCATGTTGGCCAAGCTGGTCTTGAACTCCTGGCCTCAAGTGATCCACCCGCCTCAGCCTCCCAAAATGCTGGGATTACAGGTGTGAGCCATTTATTTTTCTTTTTTTGAGATAGGGCCTCGCTCTGTTACCCAGGCTGGAGTGCAGTAGCACAATCACAACTCACTGCAACCTTGAACTCCTGTGTTCAAGTGATCCTCCTGCCTCGGCCTCTCAAGTATCTGGGACTATAAGGTGCATGCCAACATGGCCAGCTCATTAAAATTTTTTTTTCCACAGAGATGGGGATCTTGATGTGTTGCCCAGCAAGATCCCCATCTCTGTGGGAAAAAAAATGCTTTAGAAGCAAGATGCAGCATTTTTCTTCCTTTACTTACAGCAAGCAGCTAATAACCGTTATCCTGTGCTGGACTATCCATGTTCTATGCATTCTAATATGTGCTTTACATAAATTAGCCCAGGTGAACCTCATTGTGAGATTACAAGGTACGTATTATTTTTTTCTTTTGATGTGGGGGTCTCACTCAGTCACCAAGGCTGGAGTGCAGTGGCTCATGCCTGTAATCCCAGCAGTTTGGGAGGCTGAGTTGGGAGAATGCCTTGAGCTCAGGAGTTCAAGACTAGCCTAGGTAACATAGGGAGACCCCATCTCTAGAAAAAATAAAAACATAACCATGCATGGTGCCATGGGCCTGTGGTCCCAGCTACTTGGGAGGCTGAGAAGGGAGGATCACTTGAGCCTGGGAGGTCAAGGGTGTAGTGAGCCAGGATTGTGCTATTGCACACCAGCCTGGGTGACAAGAGTGGGACCCCGTCTCTAAAAAGAGAGACAGAGAGGAAAAAAAATAAGGGAGGGATTTTAAAATATGGCAAAATGTGCCCACAAGCTGATGGGCCTATTTCTGTTTCTGTGTCTTTTTTTTCTTTTTTTTTTTTTTTGAGACACGAGGGTTGTTCTGTTGCCCAGGCTGGAGTGCAGTGGTGCAATCTTGACTCACTGCAACCTCTGACTCCTGGGTTCATGTGATTCCCCTGCCTCAGCCTCCTGAGTAGCTGGGATTGCAGGTGCCTGCCACCACGCCCTGCTAATTTTGTATTTTTAGTAGAGACAAGGTTTCACCATGTTGGCCAGGCTGATCTCGAACTCCTGACCTCAGGTGATCCACCCACCTTGGCCTCCCAAAGTGCTGGGATTACAGGCATGAGCCATTGCACCTGGCCTATTTCTGTTTCTTATAGGGTTTAGGGTAGCAGACTTCAAGGGGGGGAAACAGAAGAAAAAAGGCTGAAGGGCCCAGCTGCTGTGTGGCAAGATAGGAAGTTGCTGACAGTCTTCAATGCCAGCAGCATGCATGGGTGGTTATCACCAGAGGCCTCAAAACAGGCTCAGAACAGCTGTATGCTGGCACTCACAGCCACATGCAGATAGAGCCCGCCCCTGGGCCCTGGTATGTGGCCTTCTTCCCAGGTGCTTCTTTGGGAAGCTGTGCAGTGAGGGAGCGGAGGCAGCCCAAGGGCAGGACACGGTAGCGTTAAGAGCAGTGGGAGGCAGGTGCGCTGATTGCCCAGGGATTGTATTGTCAACCTGCACAAGTGACATCTCCCATTGTTTTGGATAGATTGTTCTGCAGGGTGGCCTCCACCCACCACAACTCCCCAATCTGACATTGATTCATCTGCTTTTCCCTAAGTGCTTCTCAGCACCTGCCATGAGTTTGTTCACAACTGGGACCCCAAATCCAGGGCATCTCACTGGCTCAGACTCAGCTTAACACCTGGTTGATAAGTAGGTGGGGGGACTCTTAGGTGGAAGAAGTAATTTTCTCACTGATAGCAACACAAGATGATGTCCTATTTTTAATGTGGGTACAAATACTAAACACATAGGATCTTAGTGTCTTGCTAAAAGGAATGTAGATGTTTTTAACAGGCCACAATTAAATTCAAAAAGGGCCTGGACCTGGTGGGATGGCTTGGTGACGCCCAGAGGCTTGGCTCCAGCTCATGTGGAGTACTGGACATCCCCTTCCAGTATGGGGGTCGGACTTGTGCATAGTCAAGCCCAAAACTGGCACAGCCACAGGCCAGGGATGGCGGCGTTAGAGTCCACTGGAAAACAGGGAGGACTGAGTGCCGTGTCTCAGTGGGTTTAGTAGTGAAGGCTCCTGTGAAGAACTCTTGGCTCAGGAGTGTTCATTATTGGCCCCTTCCTTAGTATGTTCCAGGCCCTGAGTATGTAGCTTGCATGCTCTGACTCTTTGAACACCAAAGAAATAAGCAAGGAGCTAACAGATGCCCCAAAGAGATGAATGGTGCCATGAGATCTAGGGGCTGGGACCTGGTCCAGCCTATAAGCACCACTGATGAGCAGTGTCTTCTTATTTAATCAGCAACTGGAGATTTCCTGAGATTTAACCGGGAAAGCAGGTTCATATACTACAAGACACCAGATGCTTCATATTGCTTCTTTATTTCCAACAGTTTTTTGTTGTTGTTGTTGTTGTTTTTTTTTTTTACAACAGTCCACACAGGGATTACCTCCTACCACATGTACTTTCCAAGCCAGAATCCCCCTTTAGAAATTCAGATTCTAACTCTACAGGATGCATCTCCCCAAAGATTCCATCAACTCCTCAAGGCAACATCTGCCCACCCCCAACTTCCCCTTTTTTACCTCGCTCACGCTGAACATTTGTCTCAAACTGTGGCTGCTGTGTTACTTCAAGATGCACCTGAATCCTGGGCTTCGGCGTCCAAGTATGCAGCATGAAGCATCTGACACATGCACCCAGCTAGGCAGGCATGAAACAGGGGCACACAATGGGATCTGGGTCATAGAAGGTTCTGTCCCCACAGTGAGGACAGGGGTTGCCACTGAGCCAGACCATGCCAGGCCGCCCCAATTTGCACAGCAACTCCCTAAGCCTGGTGTGCAGATAGGCAAGTCTCCCCAGGTCAAGGGTGCCATTGACATCCTCATAACAATCCACGGGGACAGGATACAGCACGTGCCTCAGATTGTTCAACCCGATGACATGGTACACGAGGCTCTCCAGGACAGACATGGAGATAGGATTCCCGCAGAAGCTGAGGGTGGTAAGCTGGGAGCAGTGGCTCAGGGAAGGCAGAAGGACAAGGAGCTGAGTATCCACGATCCCACACTCATCTAAGTCCAAGTCCTGGAGGGTGGCGGAGTTTCTCTCAAGCAGAGCTTGGAGGAGCTCGGGATTTACTTCGGTCAGCATGATCCCACTTAGACTCAGGACACTCAGCTGACTGACGCTGGGGCTCTGGGACAGATGTGTCACATCTTCTTCTGAAAGCCAGCAGTTAGTTATCGAGAGGGTTTCCAAGGGGTTCATCATGCATCTGCAAATAGACAAAGCGGTTAGTGCTGGGGAATGGAGGTGGGGGGCGGGGGCCGGGGAGAGTGGAGAGAGGCCCATTTCACCAAAACCCAGTCTTCCTGATCATGGTTAACCCCCAGGATGCCACGTTGTAAAGGAGCATTCAAGTGAGTACAAGTTCAGGTGCAGTCCTTTCTCCATTATTTGCTGCATAAGCGGATCAAGTAAACAAAAATCTCAAATGCTCCCTGGGCTAATCTGTGAGGCACAGCCCATCCAACACAGACCTCTTAGCTGGTGTGAGCATGAAGTGAATTGAGAAGGAATGCCTGATCTGATGTCTCAAGCAAGAAAGACCACCAGTGAATTTTAGTATTTGAAGACAGAACCAAAAATTCTTTCAACTCGGGCTGCCTTCTGGCCACTGCATGGGCCCCAGTCACCTGTATCTCTGTGCCTGATGAAGCTACCGGGGAGTATTCACAAAGGACAAACTTGGGCAAGGTCAGCAACATCCAAAGGGGGTTACCAGGCTGCAGGGCTACCTTAGATCACTGTATCATCAGCAAACCACCTATCAATTTGTGCGATTATTCACTCTTGTTCCTTCTCCCACATCTTCAGAATCCTGCATTTCCCACATATTACCTTAACTGGAGTCCTAAATCACCCTTTTTAGATGAGAAATTGGAGGCAGATTTAGAGGCCGCAGCTCATGTTGAGAAGCTGGTGAGTGCACAGCTTACAACTTCAAATCTCACCTTTGAAGGGCTTTCCCTTCTTCAATGCCCTTCTTGCTTATTTCTGGTCACCTTAGGCATCACTTCCTAAAGGCACTCTTGCCAGGCCCCAACCTCCTATCACAGAGTTTTCTAACAAGGAGTCACTGTTAATGGCATCTATCCTAATGTATACCTATAACCTTTATGAGTAGTGGTTGTGTGATACCATCCTTGGGGACAGAGTGGTGAACGAGATGCGTTAACTTGTAGTGAGTTGCTCACTCCTGCATTATTGGTGTCTGGCACACAGAAAATGTCCTTTACTGTTTACTGCAATAAAGAAAGGCTTGCTCTGTCCTGCAGAGAAACCTCACCACCCCTCACCTGAGCAACTGGTCCAGACGGCCTCTGAGGAAAAATAGAGAGTCCATGTAGAGCTCCTGGAGGCAGTGGAGATTGAGGAACTGAGAGGTGAACTGGGCGATATATTGCTCCTGCTTCTCTTGGGAAATGAAGGAAGACGGATCGATGTGGGCGAGGAGTAGTCTACGCAGATTACTCAACTGGCTCAGGTGAGGAGAAAATTGCGCCAAGGCGGATAGTTGCCAGGTGCAAGTCACTTCCAAATCTTCAATAGAGTCCAGCTGCACCATTCTCAGGACCCTCTTGATACCCTGCACGGGCACTGCAAAAGCCTTCAGCTTCTTACAGCACAGGTGTAGCACATCTTTCTTTCGCCTCACTATCTTGATCACGTGGGTGAACAATTCATCACAGGCACCTTCCCTGAGGGACAGGTCTACGAGAATCTCTATTGGAGTAAAGGGCTGCCCTGCCTGTGTGCTCGAAGCATCTACTTTTCGCTTCTTTCTCATGGGCTGAGCTGCTTCTGGCTCTGGAAATGAGCACAGACTGACCCTTTTTCCAGACCATACAGTCCAGAAGTCCTGATGAGAATTCTTTCGTAAATCCAGCACTTTGAGTTTCCACCTCCTGTGGGGAAAACAGGTAATTAGCTGAGATGCTTTAAGATCAACTCAGAATAAAACTATGAGTCTCACAATGTAGCTAAGAACCAGACAGACATCTACCTTAGATCTGCACTTTTACTCTATACTCCAGGCATCAGCTGCTCCCTTTCCCACTAGGATCCTGGGACCCTTCCTGGTCCCACCAGGAAGAAGCAGGTGCACGTTCCTTCAGACACCTCTGCATTTTAATCACTGCCCCATGTCCAGAAGCCCATTCCAAAAGTGACCCCTGCAGTGGCCCCAGCGCCTTCCTGAGCTTCCTTGCTGGCACCACTGGAGCCTCTGGCCCAGTCTTAGATGCTCCACATTCTGTGACCCCAGCTGCATCCTGCTCAGGTTCCCAGGGCCCTACAGCAAGCTGCAGGATCCCATTTACCTGGGGCGAACCTCCTGGGCAAGCAGCACATCAACTCCGTCGAGCACAGCTTTGAAGGTCTCCACGTGAAGCTGCTGTGCCTTCATCAGCACTCCCAGAGGGAGGCAGGTGAAGGGCCAGGCCTGCACCATTGCCTTCAGGCTCTGGTTGCGTCTCCCGTAGAAGGCTGCCATGAAGAGTGGCGGGAAGAGCTCCCTGGGGAGCAACTCCAGGGCAGCGATGGCCAGGGCCTCATTCTGCAGCAGGCTCTGCCCCGCCAGGTCCAAGAGTCTCCGTGGGCTCATCCACATTCTCATGCTGATGAATCGGCTCTGAATGCAGGTCTGAGAAAACATGCAGGGAACAAGGCATCCCTCTCAGGCCAAGCACAAGCAACTCTATTTTCCTTACCCTTCCAAGGGACCAACTTAGGGCCAAAGTCACTGTGCTAGCAACAGCAGGGGAGTTCTCAGTTTACCCTGATTCCATTCTGCAGTCATTGGCCACAAAGGCATAGCTCTACTGGCACCAGGATGAGCATCTCATCAAGCGTAGAGGAGGGAACATGATGACCACTGGCCCCATCCTGAATCTACCCACTACTCTATTTAATTCTAGTCCCCCTGGGAAGTGAGAACTAAGGAGGCTGAGAGCTGACCCTGCTCATTTTGGGAAAAAGTTTCTGATGATCACTCAAAGACAATTCAAACTGGAGTGTCACATAGCCCAGGACAGCCTCCTTCTCTGGTCCAACGAATAAGCCGGATGGGAAAGATCAAATAAGCCAGATGGGAAAGATGAGGAACACACGCACAATGCACAATGGGTGCCATTATATTTCACTAAAAAAATTTCAATGAGAAAACTACAGAAGCAACCCAACAGTATTACACAGCAGTCGGAAGTAAAATTAAACACATTCTGAGACATGCATTTTAAGTGTGTCTCTTTTACGTATATTAGTTACTACTTTGATGTTGAAATCAGGGGAGCAAACACTTCACAGTAAAACCAAGCCTGTTTCTTTTTCCCTAAAACATTACTTTTTAAAAATTGACAAATACGGCCAGGTGCAGTGGCTCACACCTGTAATCCCAGCACCTTGGGAGGCCGAGGCAGGCGGGTCACCTGAGGTCGGGAGTTCGAGAGCAGCCTGACCAACATGGTGAAACACTGTCTCTATTAAAAAAAAAAAAATTTTTTTTTTAAATTGACAAATAAAAATTGCATGTATTTATGGTGTACGACATGATGCTTTGAAATATGTATACAACGCAGAATGGATACCTTAAGCTAATCAACATATGTATTATCTCACATACTTGTGGTGAAAACACTTAAAATGTACTCAAGTGATTTTCATGTATTCAATATATTAACTATAGTCACCATTTTGTATACTAGAGGTCTTGGGGAGTGTATACACTCTCCAGCACAGTGGCTTCTATCTATAATCCCATCACTTTGGGAGGCCAAGGTGGGAGAATGGCTTGGGCCGGGGAGTTCAAGACCAGCAACACAATGAAACCTTATCTCTACTAAAAAATAAGAAAATGCCTTTAATTCCAAAGCATCTGAAAAAATAAATCTACAGAATATTTTTAAGCTTTTAGTTAGAAAAAGGCTAACTAGCGAATCACAAATCATTTAAAAAAATCATCAATGATGCAAATTATAATTGCTTGCCACACACTATTTAATGGTAATAAAGTAAAATTCCAACTAATTAGATGTCTTTTATTTTCAAAAAAAAGCTATTTAAGAAATTAGTTTAAGCATATAAAATAATAAATGTTCGAGGTAATGGCTATGATTAATTACCATAATTTGATCATTACACACTATATGCATAAACTAAAATTTCACATGTACTCCATAAATATGTATAATTACATATTAATTAAGAAATCAATCCAATAATGAAAAAAAAATGTTTGGGATTAAGGCAGAACTACATTTAGAGGCAAGAGCAAAGCCTGTTCCTTTGTAAGGAAGGAAAAATGAAAATGGTCTAAGCAGCATCGGCCCTCATGGCCCATGGAAACCCTGGGCTGACAGTGGAAAGGAGGCAATGGCCACAGCCTGAGGTTCCTGACTCCCCAGACTCAGGTGTGGTGCAGAAGCCATCTACCCAGACTTCTGGGAGGACCACAACTCTGACTCCCAAGGCCTCTGGGTCCCTCCTCCGGCCCCTCAGAAGCTATCATAGGCCTTTCTGGGCATACCTCTCCTTTCAACTCCATGCTGCCAATGGGAGAGGCCAAATCTGATTACATTCCTGGATCTCCAGCCAGTGAATCCTGATGGTTTTTTTTTTTTTTTTTTTTTTTTTTTACTTAAAAAAAAAAACATCCGTTCAGGTTCAACGGATGGAATGGGATGTCTATTTACAACAGGGAAAGAAAAAGTCAACAAAACCACCCAGAAAGTGTAATTGTTGGGAGAATTTTTGGCCACATCAAAATTACCCAAATATTCCAGTTAAGACAGCTTTATGAAGAGCGTCACGTCATTCCCCTCCCTACTCCCAAAAAATCCCCAAGTATCAAAGTGTCACTTAGACTCTATGTTCTCTATCACAGCGAATCACGTGCCTATTCAGGGAGAAACAGAGGTACAACGGAGGGGTGGCTGGGCTTCCAGACTTTGAAGGTCAAGGCTGTTCTGAAGGAAGCTGGGTCAAAATTACACTACAACTCGGAGTGAGAAGTAAGGGTGGGGCTGGGCATTTGTCATAGGATTGAGTGGATTACCGCCAAGTCAGATATGTTTTGTTTGGGGAACTGAAAAACTTTGGCCTGGATGGAGAAATTAAAAAGGGGAATGGCTAAGGAAGACAAAAGATAGGCCTAGTAAAGCCAAGGTAATCACTGAGGCGGGGGGAGTTCAGTCTTCCTCCCTACAGGGAAAGGATGCTTCCTTCCAGAAAGTCAGGATCCTCTTGGCAAACAGCCTTGACCAGATGAAATCTAGGAACGTGGGCTGGAGAGGTGGGACAGAGGGTCATTTTGGTGACCAAACCTAGGAAGGCAATGTTTTCAAGTCTGAAAGCCACTGTGGTTTCTTAGGAATTTTGGAGCCAGAGAGAGAAATAAACAAGAGCCCGAAGCACACATCCCTGCCATGAAGGAAGTTATCAGAAGACCTTCTCTTTATGATTAGGTGTCCTCTTCCACACCGAGCTGTTCACAGGCAGCAGGGAAGGCCTTTACCCAAAACATAATCTCCAAATGCCGGTCCCTTCCTATTACTAATGTTCCTATACTTCAAGAAAATAGCTGATTCAAATGCAGCCTCAAAAAGCCTCTTCTTGCCCCTAAGCTTCTCACGTACAGGGATTCTCGTCAGTGAGATACCATCAGGCATATCAATTATACTCATTTTTTCTCTCTTTCCATGCTAAGCACAGTGCACAAATATCAACACAATTTTCTCTCACAAAAACGGAAGTTATATTTGGCATTTAGGGATCTGCTTAGGGATGATTCCTATCCTGGGCCTGATAACATATTGGCGCTTTTGAAGTTTCAGAACCTCTCCACCCAAAGATTTCTCCAGGCCATTCTCTGCCTCATGCACTGTGATATCCCCCAATTCTTATATTCTACTGGCAAGTGTCTAGCTGGGGATGTCTTGGGGGGGCTGGCTTTGTTTGCCCGGGCTTGGGTGAGGACGCTGGAATCCACCGAAGGGTGTTTTCCATTTTGGTTAACTCTCTGGAGATTACTTTCTCCAAATATTTACTATCAACACCAAATGGCCTTTGTGAAAATGGGGTTAAACTACAATGTGCTCTACATTTTCTTTAATTCTCAGGCAATCATCTTTACTCTTCAGCTGCAGGAGACTTAGATTAGTAACAAAAGTCACTGTCAATGTCCCTAAACATTAAGTACCTTCTGGGCACAGCAAGTTCTCCTCATTACCTCAAATAGCCTTCACAGAAAATCTAATGTTCATTGTCATTTTCACGTTTAGCCTTGTATGTCCTTGACTCTGTATGGGGAACAACCTGCTCAGCTCCAGGCAGGCACGAACTGGTACCCCTTATGTGAGGAGGGGTTTACATAGATCATTTCCCTCCCTAATAGCCAAACAATCTCAGTATTAAGAAAGAGCTGACTGATTGCCGGGCATGGTGGCTCATGCCCGTAATCCCAGCACTTTGGGAGGCCAAGGTGGGTGGATTACCTGAGGTCGGGAGTTCGAGACCAGCCTGACCAACAAAGAGAACCCCTATCTCTACTAAAAATACAAAATTAGCCAGGCCTGGTGGCGCATGCCTGCAGTCCCAGCTACTCGGGAGGCTGAGGCAGGAGAATCACTTGAACCCAGGAGGTGGAGGTTGCGGTGAGCCGAGATCACGCCACTGTATTCCAGCCTGAGCAAGAGCGAAACTCTGTCTCAACAAAACAAGAGTTGACTGATAAGTTTCACATAAACCATGGGAAAACAGAAAAACTGCACAAGTCCAAAAGTTAGGGAAGTTTCTATGGGATCCCAGCTTCCAGGAGATCCAAGGAAGGAGGAACCACAATGAAGTCTGAGCCGTGCAATCTCCCTGAGGCAGGGGATACTCCTCTATCCAGCTTCACACTGCCTGTTTGTCCACTGATAACGGAGAAAGCCGCACCAGAGCACAATTGCACAAAGGTGCTGTCCTTCCTCCCAGTGTCAGGGAAGAGTGAAGAGACTGGGGCTCAGCATGACTCCTACGGTCCAGGCATGAATTGGGGAGACGTTTCTGCATGTTCTGTTCACTGGTTCTTACGGTCCTTGTGGGCTGCACAGGCCAGAGTGGTCTCTGAGCTCATCACAGGGGTGGCCTTCTCTAGTCACAGGATCCCAACGGGGACCACGAAAGTATCTGCCCTGGGTCCTTCAGGTCTTTGGAATGTTTCTGTGCATCTGATTTGCCTCTCCTGGCTGGTGCTGCCTTGGTGGTCCTCTCCTTCTGCACCCTGGAATGTCAGACTCCCTCTCCTGGAGTCTGGGATGTGACTGAGATGCTGGAAGATATCCTTCCACTGGCATTTACAGAAATCAAAGAATTCTCCTCAATTCCACTGAGCTATTTTGGAGAACACAAGCCACAAGGTGCAGGGGATAAAAAAGCCCGGCTATTTTTCTGCATTCAGAGGCACTGTGAATGCAGGAAGATGCTCCCTTCTGGGTGCCACAGGAAAACCCTGACTCCTCTGGTCTTCTGATGAGGGCTGGAGCCCAGTTCCCATGCCAGCAGCTCTTCCTTCAAGGTTATTTTCCCAGCCCTTGGACAGAGAAGATTCCACCAGAATCCAGGAAGTCTCTGATCTCCAGTCAGGTCTCTCATTAGCCTGACATATTTTGCCTTAGATGCCTTTTTAAAAATTTTGGATCTCTGTTGACCCTTTCTGCCCTCTCCAGTTCTCAGTGGGGCTTGGTTTCCCTTCAGATAAAAAAATCTCTAGACCTAAACATGACAAGGTCACCCTGGGTACAGCCAGTTAATCCCATGGGATGTGCTTCTCAAGGCACAGTTTGGAGGGTAAGAGTCTGCTGTCATTCCAGGCTCGGGGGAGCAGAGGGACTTGGATGGAACAGCAGTGCTGGTCAGGGAATGGTCCAGAGCTGCTGATGTGGAGCCAAGCATAAGGGGAGGAGAGCAGAGCAGGCCGCCAGGACTCCTGGCTCTCAGACAGCTGTGTCCCTTAAAAGCTGGTAACTTGTGAGTCAAGTGGGGACACTGTGGGCATAGTTTGGGGGATAAGAGTGTCCTGAGGGCCTGGCTTTGTTTGCCTTGGTGTGGGTGAGGTGTCAATGGGATTGACTGTTGCCCCACCCCCATGGCACAGTCAGGCCAATGGAGAGTATGGGGGAAAGAGCTGACTATCAATCCAGAAGCAGAAATGAGAAAGAGGTTAAAAGGGAAGGAGAAGGACTCAGTCTTGGCCCCTGGGCCACAGAGGGATGCTCTCTGGGACTTTTCCACTTCCTCCTCCTCACTCAATGGTCTCATCAGACTTTGCTTTTCAGGAAAGAGCCAGAGACACTGCAATCTAGTACTATTGTCTTGGTCTCTAGCTAACCCTAAATCTCTAGGCCATACGGGTGACAGTAGCTGAGCATAAAAGCAAGGTGCATCAGGCTGTCTGGCACTTTCCACTGGAACAAAAAAGGGGAGCAACAATCCTCAGGCATCCCAAGGGCACTGGCCTCACAATGGACTGAAAAAAATCCTCTAGGTCCATGCTAAAGGCTGGTAGGAAGCACTGGGGCAGGCCAGCCCTGTGGACATACTCAATGCTAAGTGTCCACAGCTGATCCTTTCCCCTTGATTTACTCAAAACCTCTTACTGAAAACTGAAAGCTTGGGGTACATCAACTGCTATTTTGGGTGACAAGGAGCAATACCTAGTCATGATCTTCCTCTCAGGGTATCTCTGAGGCCTGGACCTTCTATTCTTTATTTTTAGACAGTCTTGCTCTGTAACCCAGCCTGGAGTGCAGTGGCACAATCTTGGCTCACTGCAACCTCCACCTCCCCAGTTCAAGTGATTCTCCTGCCTCAGCCTCCTGAGTAGCTAGGATTACAGGTGCCCATCACCATGCCCGGCTAATTTTTGTATTTTTAGTAGAGATGAGTTTTACCATGTTGGCCAGGCTGGTCTTGAACTCCCGACCTCAAGTGATCTGCCCGCCTATTTTGCTGTGACCATTAAATATGTTTTTTTTCAAAGCACTAATAACTCTCTATTAGTTATAAACGTACAGAGAAGTGAAAAAAACAGCAAAACTGGAGAGATCCAAGATGGCCGACTAGCCAGCAGCTCAGGATTGTAGCTCCCAGTGAAAGCACAGAGAGCGAGTGGACGCCGCAATTTCAGACAAATTTCTGTTGCCCACAGACTGGAAGGTTCCCGGCGGAGGAGCCACATGGGTCGCCCGTGTGACTCTTTTGGCTGGCGCGGCTGTTTTGCCGGCGCCCCGGTGCGGCGCTTCTCAGTGCGGAGTATACGAGACTGGGTGCCTTTTAGTTGGGCTCGGCTGGTCCCATCCCCACAAGGAGAACACCAATTGGAAGCACTGAAGACTGAGTTTCACAGCAAGCACAGCCGAACCCAGGAAGATCTAGCTCTGTGGGTAAGGGGCGTCCACTGAAGGAAAACTAAGAAACAGAGAAAACTTCATCACCAATAAGCTGGACGCCCACTCAGAGACCCAATCTGAAAGTTGGCAATTACAAAGACGACAGGTGGATAAATCCACAAAAATGGGAAGAAACCAGTGCAAAAAGGCTGAGAACACCCAAAATCAGAATGCCTCTCCTCCTACAGGGGATTGTACCTCCTCATTAGCAAGGGAACAAGACCTGACGGAGAATGAGTGTGATGATCTCTCAGAATCAGGCTTCAGAAGGTGGATAATAAGAAACTTCTGTGAGCTAAAAGAACATGTTCTAACCCAATGCAAAGAAACTAAGAACCTGGAAAGAAGATTTAACGAAATGCTAACGAGAATGGACAACTTAAGAGAGGAATATAAGTGAACTGATGGAGCTAAAAAACACAACTTTGCGAAGCATGCACAAGTTTCAATAGCTGAATTGACTAAGCAGAAGAAAGGATATCAGAGGTTGAAGATCAACTCAATGAAATATAACGAGAAGGCAAGATTAGAGAAAAAAGGGTAAAAAGGAATGAACAAAGTCTCCAAGAAATATGGGACTATGTGAAAAGACCTAATCTACGTTTGATTGGTGTACCTGAATGTGACGAAGAGAATGAATCCAAGCTGGAAAATACTCTTCAGGATATTATCCAGGAAAAC